>JABUQX010122255.1:17500-54769 GCA_015478945.1 Trachelipus rathkii | reverse complement strand
AGTCTTAAATCCTCTTCCCGTTATTTCGCCTCCTATTGAATCCATCATTTATTTTGCCCCACAGTCAGTTCCATCCCGCCTCTCTCTATGCTTGCCTCATTACTCTTTCAGAATAAGGCATTACTGACTTTTCTATTTTGCGTTTATAATACTATTGAAATAATCTGATGTTCATGTATGTTTCCTATCTTTTTCAACGCTCTCTACTTCTATACAAAGAAAAGGTATAAATACGGATGCTCTTTAATTGGAGAAAAAGAGAGAACCTTTGTGGTTCACCATTATAGAGGTTTAGTACTTTCTCTCTCGACCCCTCAATTATTCTTTCAACAGCGCTTGGGGAAGGGGGAGGGCTGCAATCGGAAATACTGGGCTTTTACTACATATGGTAATAGACCCATCCTGCATCATCATACGTCTGCCCGAGCCGCTCACTGGAAAACACAAACACAAAACAACAAACGAGGGTTCTTTTCAATTCCGGAACATAATGCAAATATTCCTATCAACTCCTTGAATGAATTTGCAAAGTTGTGAAACTGCGCTTGTAATATTTATAACTCACCCAAGTATGAATAGATTCAATATTACATCATTACATAAGATAATAATAATAAATAATAATAATAATAATAATAACTAATAATTAATTTTTCTTGTGCCTTAGGTAACTCTCTCCCTATCTCTCTGACTCCTTCTAAATTATTCTAGCTCTGAATAATAATATAAAATAATAATAATCTTAAATGAAGTAATAATATAATAATAATAATTTAATAATAATAATTAATAATAATAATATTGATAAAAATAAATATAACTAATCAAATAACAATAATTATATAATAATAATAATAATAAAGTTTACTCATCGTTCAATAATTAATTTAATAATTAATAATAACAATAATTAAAATAATAATAATAATAATAATAAAATAATTCCTGATCATAATAATAATAAAATAATGATAACGATGAAGATAGACCTTATATAATCAATATATTACATACTACAATAATAATAAATAATATAAAATAATAATAATAATAATAATAAAGCGATATAAAAAAAAATTAATTTCACTAATGTGGATGACTTGTATCATAATCAAATATATACCTTCTATAGTGTTTTTATCTCTCTAAATTCAGAACACAGTAACTTTATCTTACAGAAGGACTGTGTATGTACCTTAACTATCCCCTTAAAATCTTAAATGGGTGGCTACCCAATTTCAACACTCTGATCGTGCTCACTATTGAAACTGCTTAATAAAATACTACCTTTATTATAATTATGGAAATAAAAAAAATAATATAGAGCAAGAATTTAATTAGAAATTGTAACTATGCTAAAAATTACAAGTAAAATACTTGAACTTTATTTCCTTTAACTTTTCATTTGAATGCCGAATAATATTTAAAATTATAAAATAATAATGATATGAAGGATAACAGTAATAATAATTCTACATAAATATATAACTCAATAATATAATAATAATACATAATAATATAATAATTTAATATATAAATTAGCAAACCAACACAACACAGTTGAACAAAACCAATAATAATAATTTACCAATGGATTACATGTAATATTTAGCAAAGCAGCGAAATTCAGTTTATGCTTGGAAAGGATGACAGAAGAAGAATTTAAATATATAAGTATAATTACATAGTCTGCGTTTAGGCGTGTCTCAAAATCCCTCCTCACTGGAGGAGATGTGCGAGTAGATAGTTCATAAATGAAATATGCTTGAAACCATTTTTCAGTCTAGTTTTGATTTCACATCAAGATAATTTTGCATAGGAAAATTGAAAACCTATCTGGGTAACAGTTTCGACGATTGTATAAGACCAAAAAATAGATAAAAACCATAAACGGAAAACCCCGTTCCCCTTTTCAAGAAATTGATGCTTGCCACTCTAGACAAGAAAACCACACCTGATGTTCGTTGTAAGGGAATGCCTCCATCACCATGTGGTCGCGAATGGCACCCTCTCACCATACAGCAAAAAATGCATAGATGAACCTAGGCGTGCGCTTCTCGAAGATTACACTTCACAATGTATGTCTCCACTTAAAACCTACCTCCAACCTCTAACTGCTTGTTTAGGAAAAGATATGCAATATAACTACTGACCTCTCCTAAACTAAGATATCGTGATGACCCACAAAAGTACCTCATCACAACCTCGAATAGTTCCTCTACCATCGACCACACAATACGAGATTTGCCAATGTGAAAATAGTTGTTTTTAAAGGATGTTTTTATAATTTTGTTGGAAGGGATATTACAAGTAGCATATATATACAATATCTATGAGAGAGGTAATATTAGATTACCGAATAATAAATAGAATCTTAGATAAATTTAAAACTTGTTCCAGAAATTACTTTCAGAAGTCAGCATGATATGTCCGCTCCACTAACATATTAAAGAATCCACCGATAATGTACGAAAGGCGGCTCAACGACGAAGTATCAGAGAAAAGGGAAAGAAGATCGCCAGATAGAACGTTTATTAATTAATATTGCCTGTTACTTGTATGTATCAGAGATATAGAATGAATAATTGATGATGTTTCCAAATATTTTGCTAAGGATAGATTTCGGATAGATAGTACTTTCCTTTTATTCCAGTGCAAGTGAGTGTTCGCCACCTTTAACCCCCAGTCTTGCGAAAAGAAGAGATCTGATGATATATTATAGGTTGTGATATATAAATATAATTATTATATAATAATATTAATATAATATAATTAATAATTAATATATATTATATATATATATATATGATATAATTTCATTAAATTATATATTATATATTTATTAATATATATATGTATAATTATAATATTATATAATATATTTTATAATTATATTAATTAATAAATATTATAATATAATTCATATATATTAATATTATTATAATTATATTATTACATATAAAATATATATCTATATATATTTATAATAATATATATAATACTATATTTATTATATAATTTATATATATATATATATATTATATATATATATATATATATAATATATAAAATATATTTATATATATATTATATATATATATTATAATATGTATATTATATATATTAATATAATAAATTTTGATAATTTATGATATTTTTATTATCACTTTAACAATAGTATCAATGTATTACGAATTTAATCCATAGTTAAACGAAAGCATTTATGTAAGAAAAATGTATTATACATATATAAGCACACCGAACACATATATACTTTCGGATACATTTTATATATATATATAAGAATAATATTGTATTATGCAAATATGCTATAGATACTCAGATATACGATCATACTAAATAGTATCGACGATAACTATACGATATTACGCCGAATACTATTAACTAGAATCTTAATTATTACTTAGTATATAATATAATAACCATCATATACTGTGTATAAGTAGGTTTATACATGAAAATACCCTTGGTATAATCTGAGTGCGCGTCATCTTATCACTTTCCTTCCTTTATCTTTAACGCTGAATAGGGGCGGTATTGATCTTCTGGGTGGTGTGTATCCACAGTATTAAACTTTCTCTTTATTTTAACCTTTTTTATTTATTACATAAATTACACAAGACAATTGGTGTGTGATATTTTGTGGAGAGATGTATATTATTAATATTTTTACATCATTGTTATTTATAAACTCTACCTTCAGTAAATCTATAACTTTCATATATTTGGATAAATATTATTTAAGAAAATATTCCTCAATAATGTATTATATATAGAGAATGAATGAAAAGCATGCAAAAACGATTATCTTCAACTTTAAATATGTACTTTCAAAGAAATTGGGTATGTAAATATGAAAAATAGAAAAAAACGATATGATTTCTTAAACAGGTTTGATATTCTTCTCGTGAATGTTATTTCCCAAAATGTATAGAAGTAAAACAATACTAATATGGAAATAGAGTCTGTTTTGTAGGATATGTCTTTTATAATCGTTTATTAATTCTAAAAGTATTTTATGACTTTTTTTAGGAAAGGTTGAATGGTTTTTGTGGTTATAGCAGAATATTACTGGACTCAATACATTTCTCTTAGTCTTTCAAATCCACCCTAGAGCTTCATGGTGTTGGGTGTGACGCACACGACGTGGTGTGTGTCGTGGTCTTATGAACATATCGTCAGTTAGGTTCATCCCTTTGGCCCAGGTTGGGCCACAACCCCATACCCCATCACCAAACCCCGCCATTCTTCTACATGCACCTTTGTGTCTTCTCTTGCCCAAACTCACTTTCATCTTTGCGGCTGCAATTCTTCACTGCAGTTTTTTTTTTTCTTTTTTTTGTCGTCTGTCGGCTATAATAAAGGGTGATTGTATAGTAATGTGATATTAATGATCGTCGAGTTTAAAACATTACTCCACATGACCAACCTTCCTGGCAGAATCACATTTATTTCTCTCACTATCCCTCCACCACACACTCTTCTAATAGCTTTCATTCCTATTATCCAATCTTCTCAACCAACCACGCCCCTAAATTTATCCATCGAAGGCGACTAAGGGTTGAACTACATTTTTTTTGGATTCTTTTAGGTCAGACCTGTCTCATACTATCTACGCAATAACAAGAGATAACAAGGTGTGACCTCTTGTAAGAACGTGTTGCTAGCTTTCGTATCAGTTGAGCTCCGTTGAGATGATCTGACTAGGCAAACTAGGGCATGCTAGGGCGCAGATAATGAGGGCGGCCCTAGGTGGCTTGAACGCGGCAGACAACAACGACAGCAAAAAAGTATTTTTTATATGGATATATTATAATCAGGCAATCGATATATTTAGGTATTTGTAGTGGTTATATTATATTATATTGTATTATTGTTAATTAAATAATATATTATGTGGTGGGTATTAGTATAATAATATATAGTAAGGCTCACCCCAAAATGGACAGTGCAAGCTCAGTTCCTCGTTATGTGGTGGACCGATATAGGCGGTCAGACAATATATGTTTGATAGTTGTAGTTTGCGCTATATATATATATATATATATGTATTTATTATTTATTGGATTGGTGAGGTGAGTATGGTGTGTGAGAAGATAACTCCCCTTAGTTGCAGATTTGTTATGAGTGTATGCATACATTTTAATATTTTTTTTTTACAGTGACTTTTAATATATACAATTAAAATTTTTAAAAAACGTCCTGAGCGTAGGTCTTTCGTCTGGGGAAACCAGAACCATTTCAAATGCTTAGATGGGACTGCGTGAAGACTCTGATGTAAATATCTCTCTAGTTTGTGGTTGGCGGTCTTTGAGACTTTCCGTAAAGGTGAATTTTTGCGGATTAATTAGTGGTTATAGGAATCCAATGTTGAGGTGGTGCGGAAATCCCAAAAGGGCCCGGCTTCTAATGTTAATGAAGCAAGCTGGGACCTACACACAGTTGTAGATACGGGGCTTCTTGTTTGAGAGAGATAGCTACCCGTATGGTCTAATCTAGATTATATGTAACTTTTTCTTATTTTTTTTATTTATTATTATATTACTTAAAATATTTGAAAATATTTTATTCATATGAAATTGTACATATGCAATTTTGAGATATCTCAGTAGATATTTATTTTGTCTATAATTTATATTATGTTAAAATTTTTAGGTGTCTCTGTAATTATTTAGTGTGTATGTCTTTGTGGATATATATATAATTATATATATATAGAATAATGAGTGATTATATATATACGCTATCTGATTTTTCATTATTACGTATATTTATATATTATATATATAATAAATATATAATATATATATATATATATATATATAATTATATATAATAATAATAATATAATATATATAATAATAGTTAGGGAGCATCCATAATATATATAATCTAAATTGATTAATTCAATTTACTCAGTATTATATATATTTACTCCCCCCTTCACCTATTTCAGTACCTTATTATATTGATTATGTAATAATCTCTATAATGGTTTCCACCCTAAATATATGCGCCAGCGCTCTATATATCATATTCCATATCTCAAGAGATAAGTTACCTTATAATAGCTACAGGAAAAGAATACATTTGTAATCGTTGTGAAGAAGTGTGTAGTTAGGTTAAAATGTAAAAAAAAATAAAATAGAAAAAAGATTGAAGTGATACTACAATGGCTATTTTTTTTGGGGGGAGGAGCTCGAGCTCGCGTGGAGCATTATTACAGGGATATATATTATTTTTAAACGGATGTACACGGCATGTAGGGTGCTCGAGCACGGGAACCACAGGGACGTTTTATCTTCTCTATACCGAACCTTGGTTAGGAAGCTGAGTAATCCCCGCTGAAGAGCGCACGCATAATGACTCAAAGATGCGGATCCTCGAGACGCAATCTCCGAGGGTTGCCGTCATTGAGTCCCTACCTCCTTAGTTCCCCGGCAATGCCGAAAGACCCCGACTCCTTGCATCTTTTCGGTGCGGATTACCCTTGGGGTATTCTTTAGTGAAAAAAATTAATACTATAAAGTCTATTTATTTTAACGCGTAACGCATTAAAAGGTTCTAAATAGATTTCACCTCATATGTAAACTCATAATTCATTAACAAATTGTCTAAATTTAACCTTAAATCTTCTCCATCTCTCCATTTTTTTTTACATTTAGCCTACTAAATATTACCAGGGAAAATTACCAAAAGTATTCCTTAATTCAACACCTGTATGCAATATTGCCAAAGTTATTTTAGAGCAATTTTTTTTTTTATATCGATTCCGCACTACACATAATTACAAGCATTCCACAATGTATTCCTTTATCCCGCTCAATAGTCCGTTTGTTAAGTTTTTGAAGATATGGATTTGGTGGCTCTTTCATAGAGAGCGACCATATATAGTGTATTATATATATATATATATATTGAGGTAAAATATAAATAAATAAGCATAGTCCTATATATGAACTAATACCACAATATCAACACATTTATATATATTTATATATAACTACATATATATTATACAAATATAACTGATCGATATAATAATCACAAAATCACCCATACAATATACACTATCATATTCCATATAAAGATATATAATATGGAAAGTTCTATATTTGAAATCGGTTTCGTTACATAACCTAATCTTGCCATATGACGGCTTGGTGATGCCTTTGTAAATCATAGCCAAGCCAGTAACAAAAGCAGCCGCTCGCTGGCCTCGTAACAAATGTAATTAACGAAACACGACTGACCTCACATATATATAGATATGTATATATAGATATAAATATTATACCCTTATATATATAATATATATAATTTATATATATAAATATATATATATATATAGAAATATATATTAAATATTATATATTGTATATATTATATATATTTTATATTATAGTATATATATATATATACTACAAATAACTATATCACATATATATTATGATAAAATATTAATATATTACATTATATATTTATAAATACTTATATAATATATATATATAATATATATTATATATTAAATACCGGTATCTTACCAGACCAGACATTAGCATAATTCTCTACTAATTATACATCCTTATATATCTTACCTAAGACCGGATGGATTCTCGATTGCCTAACATAACCAGTCCACAACCTACCTCACATCCCATCTAGTTAATTGCCATAATAAAGCCGAAAGTCAACCAACTTCAGAGGATCTTTGCAACAGAAAGTCAACCCTGCTTAACCTAGAGGACGTGGTGTGAAAAGAAACTTCTACCATCGCTTCAAGTATCTACTATATTATCGAGTGCCACAAAACCTAAGTATCTATTCTTCTTATAATACTTTTTAATAGAAAAATTACTAATATTAAGTTTAATAAATAATCAAATAAAACAAAAAGAATATAAAAATATAGTATGTATATAATGAGTATATAGTATAATCTTACGTAATATAAATAATATATACTTGATTTTTATATATTATTGATTAGATATACATACTGCTAGTGGGAATATCTATTATATAACCTACTTTCTATCTACCCACATAAATATATATATATATTTATGTTATATCTATGAATATAAAAACGTTACTACTTTCAATATATCTTGGATCTCCTTCAAATATCAAAAAGATTACATGCAAGACCAATCCTATGTACCTATATCTCTCTATAAATAATATATCTATATATCTATAACTAATATATATCTATATCTATATTATATAATGATAATAACTTCTCTTCGTCACCATTGTATTCATTAAAACACAAAAGATAAAATTAGTAGTAAATAATTCACAGAGCTTATCATAACTCCGACAACCAACATGAGCTTTTCTCAGAGAATATGACATATAAATTCGTTCATCAGCAACCGAAGAAAGCCATCGCCTTATGTTAAATTTATATTATTAGATGACATTCCCTTGATGACCAGTAAAAACACTATACTCATAAGACACATATACGAATATTATCATTCTTCTAATTTTAATTATGGTTCATCAGCATCAATTCAGTAGTCAACATATACGGAACATTGTTATTGTTTAAATATATTGCAACAAACTTGTCACAAATACACGGTAATTGTATAGACTAAAAATATAAGATATAACAACTAAACCCTAATAAAACAAATAACCAAATATACTATCTATCTCTATATATCTATATCATATCTATCTAAACTGACTCTGTTCAGTGTCCTCCCTGAACTAGAACATACCTAAATTATCAAAAAAAGTAATAAACTCTACTGATTCAAAATACCTCAGAAAACACCCCATATAACATCACTAAACCTAATATTATATAATCCTACCTAAATATATTAACATATTTAATTATATTAAAGTATATATATATCTATATCCTTTTGTTAAGTCTTAATAATATATATAATACTTCATATATATATAATATATATTATATGTAATATATATATATATATATTAAGAGAGAAAAAAAAGGGATAGGATTATTATATATATATATATATATTATATAGATTTGTAAGAGAGAGAATAGAAGAGGTACCGAAATTTAGAATAATGATTACAGAGAAGAGAGAGGAATTGAAGGAGAGAGAAAAGAGAGAAGAGAGAGAGAAGAGACGAAGAGAGAGAGAGAGAGGAGATATTATCCTATTCTATATCTTCCAATTTCAATTCAAATTATATTAACCCTTTATCATTCACCTGGATATAGGCAGAAAATTCTTTACCAAAATGTTAAAGCATTTTAATTGGTGTCAATGAAACGCCTCTAATCACCAATCAGTTCATTTGCAGTACGAATTTTTTTAGTTTCAATTACTCTTCTTTTAAAAAGCTCTGCTTATTATCTTACATTAATAAATAAACTAAATTTAATAAGCTATTAACTGAATTTTTATTACTATATACAAATCACTCCTTAGTGGAATTAGAAACCAATACGATTATAAGAGTTTATCTAATATATATAATATATATCTATTAAGTATTTCACCACGCATCTTTTATATTTTTACCACATAACTATCGAAAAAATTGATATGACAATCTCAAAGATAACCTTGTCTCCTCTATATATAATATATATCTATATGTATCGACTATAATAGTATGTTTATATATATTTATATGAATATAATATTATATAGGATGATATAAATATAAAAATATACCTCATACCTTCTTTGTAAATATTGTAGCTACAGTTATTATTGCGAATAGTATTATTGACTACTTAGTACAATATATATATATATAATATATATACTATAATATTTATTACTCTAATAGCATATATATATAGATAGAGATAATATATTTGTAGTATATACATTATAACTTATATATTTATATGATAATAATTTCTATAGTATTTTGTAACTAATATGATTTACCTTTATGATAAATTAAATATATATATATATTATATATATATAATTATTAGTGATGTAAATAACTAGTAAAATTTATAGTAAGGTGGTAAGTAGTTGTTTAGAGTACTCTATCTCTATATCTATATATTACTAATATGTTTGTAATGAGATGTGAAGCCCCACTGCCGATGAACTTCGTTCTCCGAGCTGCTTGAACTCCCAGTGGTCTATCATCTCTCTCTCTCTATCCTCTATATATCTCTATCATATATCTTCTTCCCTATTGACAATTGCCTGCGAGCACACTCTGCTCTGCCACCGAAAAGGACTTGCAAGCTTCAAATGAGACTAGGGTGCACAACATTAAAAGCCACTAGAAGCTTCGACCACTCTTAACTCTTCAGTCAAATGGTCGCACCTGCAGTAAAGCACAACTAGCGTTACAGGATGACTAAAAATAAAAAAACAAGCAGCGCCAGCAAACAACGAATTGATGTAATGCCGCGTTGAATAACGAATGTGGTAAAACAAACTCTACAACGAAATGTCTTACCACGGCGAACAAACTTGAGAGAAATGGGAGCTGGCTTGTGTTCTTGCCACTCCAAGTTCACTACACTCCGGTGTCACCAATAGAAAGGTGTAAGTAGTTGTCTGAGAACCACCTTCTAATATTGAAACTATATGATGTTTGAAGGAGACTAGCATTCGCGATGAATTTGGCTTCGTCCAGGCGGCCTTGGACTCCTCAGTGTGTCGCAAGCCCCCCTTCACAGACGCCACAATATAGAGGTAAAATAATATATATATATAAGAATATATATTTATATATTTATGTAAATATATATATAATATATATATTATATATATAATATATATATAAGTATATATATATTATATATATATAAATATAAATATATATATATATTAATATATATATATTTATAAAGTATTTATGGGTTTTTATAGGTTATATATTATATATTAATATATATATGGTAAAAGTACTAACCCCACACGAGTAGTAGGCCCACATATTTGGACCACCGAAAATACCCCGACCTTTTTACCTTTCTGACCGCTACCTTTTTGGGCCCTTTTAACCTGACCTTGACCTTTTGGCCTTTACCTTTTTGGCTGACCTTCTTTGCGACCAACCACTTTAAATTTCTGGCTAAGCATTTTTAAACCCTAATTTTTGACTAATTTTTTGAAACCCTAATTTTTTGAAACCCAAATTTTTGGGAGAACCCAAAATTTGAAACCAAATTTTTGCAACCTCTCTATATTTTCGCAACCCTTATTTTGCAAACCCTTCAAGAAGTTTCTCTCATATATGCGAAGCCTCCATCGTACTAACCCCCTATTACGCCCCCTAATTTTTCAACTGGGCAATTTTTCCCCACGGTAATTTTGATCTTCCTTAGCACCCTTTTATGTCTATCTTGTTTGACCACCTTGCCAGTTACCATGGGTCAATTTTTGCCCACGCTTAATATCTACCCTTTAGTCTCCATGTCAATTTTGCCCACGGAAATTTTGGTACCCTTTGTCTCCAGGTCATTTTTGCCGACGTAATTCGACCTATATCTCTCTATCCTTATCTCTCCTATCTTATATCTAACCAACCCTTTGGTATTCCAGGTCAATTTGACCCTACTTAATTCTCTATTCTAGCCCTATTTTATGTTCTTACCTTGTTTACCACTGCCAGATTCATGGTCAATTTACACGTAATTTCTACCCTTGTCTGCCATGGTCAATTTGCCCCACGAAATTTGCGACCAAACCCTTTGTATTCCATGTCATATGTACGCTCGATCTAATTTTTGATCTTCCTTAGGCTACCCTAATTTTTTTATCTCTTTACCTGTTGACATGAATTTCGCTTTTACCTTGCCCATAACCGGGTTCAAATTTGAACCCACGAATTGTCTCTATATCTATCTCTCTATCGTTACCTTGTTTGACCATGATATTTAGCTTGACCTTACCAATACCATTTGTCAATTTGACCCACTAACTTGAGGCTTGATGTTCCCACAACTAAGAAGTACCTAGGGATTCTATTAGTTCTATGAGTATTAGATGAATGCCAGGTGAGTGCCAGGTGAGTGCCAGTGATTGCCAAGTGAGCCAATAGGCCAATGAGTGCCAATGATTGCAAGTTGAGTCCCACATAGGCAAGGTGAGATGCCACATCAGTCCAACTGAGCCACTTTTCAACCTTTTCTAGCCTCCCCTGACCCCGAATGCCACCTAATATGTCTACCCCTAGTAATAAGGTATTGAGGATTCGAATTGTGATTATTACAAGCTGCTATTAGTGCGTTCTCTATCTATATTTTTTTCTAACATTATACACACTATGACACTAATCAGTTACACTCTCCATAGACACTACAAAAACCATATACACTTACACTCACACCCACACGCAGATGCACGTAATCTATACTATCTCTATACTACACTCGTATATATGAAGCCTGAAATTGTGATAAGCTTGCAAGCAAAGATGATTGGCATTGATTGCCCCAACAATTGGGTTCTCTTTTTTCAATGGCTCTCGCATTGAAACCGAAAACCGGCTGCCTTAGCTTTTGACGTCATCTACGCTGCTTTGATCTGTCAGACCATTTCTTCTTTCGAAATCATCTTTGATGATGAAATCATCTTTGATTGCTCATCTCTACCCTACATCAAAGAACAGAATTAATATTAAGTCTAACCTTATATAAGTATCACCAGACGCAGCTATCTCTCTATATTCCCACGAACCCGCACCCGGCAGTTGCGGCCCGCCGAGCTAATGAAAAAGAGTTAAAAATATCTATATATCTATATATCTATGCACTGGCATTGCAAAAAACATAACTTTAGATACCGTAGAATCTATATATATCTATGAAAAAATAAAATGTTATTACCTAACACCTAGTGGATTAGTAGCCCTTGTTTTACTTCGGCTTTACTGCTTTAACTTTCTCTTTACTGCTTTAACTCATGTATTACTGCTTTAACTTTCGCTTTACTGCTTAATCATGTTTTTACTGCTTTTAACTCTCTTCAGTGTGCTTGAGCGTTAACCTCTGCTTTACTGCTTAACTCCTATATTATAACATTATTTTTCTTTTATTTTACTTTTTATATTATCTAATATTTTATGTTTTTTAATATATCTATATATATATATATATAAAAAACACAACAGAGTTTCCAATAAACATTTTATTTAATAAAATTGTACGAAAATTTTATTAAAACATAATTATTTAATAATTTAGAACATATATATTCATTTATATTTATCATAATAGAGTGTTTTAATTATATCTCTATATCTACCTAGGGAATTAGTAAGCCTATGTTTTACTCAATATAACGCCTTTGAACTTCTGCTTTAATGCTTTAACTCCTGCCTTTACAATTTTTTAACTCTCGCCTTTACTGCTTTAACTCATTATTATTAACATTATGTTTTCTTTTATATTATTATATTCTTTTAATATATTTCTATTTATATTTCTATTATTTTTTAGTTAATACTTTTTTATTTTTTAATTGTATATGTAAGAATAAAAAACACACAGAGTTTCTTTTAAATTATAAACATTTAATTTAATAAAATTGATTCGAAATTATTAAAAACATATTCTTTACAGACCTTAAATATATATATACTGTAAAAATTCTATATATATATTACCTAACACCTAGGGGATTATTATGCTTTTTTTTTTACTGCTTTACTTGCTTTAACTTTCTGCTTTACTGCTTTAACTCATGTTTTACCTGTTTAGCTTCTGCTTTACGCTTTAACTTTCTGCTTTACTGCTTAACTTCTGCTTTACTGTTTTATAAACTTTCTGCTTTACTGTCTTAACTCATATATTATTAACATTATGTTTTTTATTTTTATATATCTATATTATTATTATTTATTTATTTTATTATATATTTTTTATTATTTTTATTTATATATTAATCTATTATATCTTTTCCATTTTAGATTTATCTTGATACACTACACCACACACACACACACAACACATCACACACAACACACATGTCTGACATGCACTTATTTACGTACATGAGCACTTATTTACGCACATGAGTGTATTAACTATGACACTTATACACACACTCACTACGTGACACTGTGTGTGAACACATCATTCCGACTAATGACACTACATATTCCCATATACACTACATTACTACTTTTATAGCAGGTCAGGTGTTTTTACACACACACACACCTGTATTCTAACACACTACGGACTACTCTACACTTGTTATACTACCATTCACTATGATATCTTAACACACATCAACTATGACACTTACATTGTTCCATAACATTTATCTATTTACCTTATCTTACACTCAAACAGCAACATGTTTTTAGTTCGGTATCTTGTTTAATCACTGGTTATCTACAGGTTATTTTTTTTATCTTTTTATTCTATGTCACTAATGACCAATAGTATCTTATTTCTGCACCACACACAGATTTACTTGATCTATCGACACAGATTTACTTACACTTGCACACATATTTCTGTTTATAATAGTCACACACACACAACACACACATTGGCATCATTATATACCTATATATACACACACGCACACATACACACACACACACCCGCTCACACACACACACATATAATAAGCGTATATATATTTTATTAAAACATTTATGTTTTAAGTAAACTATTAAATTTAAAGTATCTTTTCTTTTTCAATTACAACTAAAATTATCAAATTTTTCTTTAATAAACTTCATCTTAATAGAATTCTATACTTTACTAACAAAAACATCGAGATAGACCCCTTATTATTAATATGTTTATATCTAATACTGTTTTGTTATATATGTTCTATAACTATCAATGCTTTTTAAAATAACTTTTACTAAATTTTATGTATTTGTAATTTTTATAGAAAAGTATATTAGTTTTACGTACTCTTCCTTAGTAAGCAAAATCTAGGTTAAGGTCAGCCTCCACACCCCTCATGCACCTATATGGCATGCCACGTTTTTTGTTCTTACTACTGTCTTATTCTTATTTTCATTCTTTTGCTTAATAATAAGAATTAATTAATAACAAAATAAGTTCTTCTCTTCTAATCGATATATCTATTATTTTATTAAAATCATTCTATTGTGTATGATTTTATTATTTTAAAATGGTGAGTTGTAACCTAATTATTCACTACATTGTTTTTATATTATTCACGTCGATTTGTTAACTAAAAATATTTCAAAGGTTTTTTAAAAAGTGAACTTCGTATTATTATATTATATTTCTTTATTTATGCGGTATGACTGAGATCCTATCTATCTATATATTATGACATCAACTACCCGCACTTCCTTACAGATACTAAAAACTGGACCTCTTCTCTGGTATGTGATATATGTTGTGGTGTTGAACATAAGGAAAGTTTTTTCTGAGTTATATATATAATCTTTTGATACCCGCGATTAAAGATCTTTTGATAATCCAAAACTTATATTTTTCAAACTTACCTTTCTGTATATATATGCAATAACTAACATTAGCTAAGGGTAGTTTAGCCGAAATAGGATAATTCTCTTTTGTAGACGGCTAATTGTGAGTATCCTATTAATTACCAGTCAAAAGGTATTTTTCGCCGTGGTATATTCTATTGTAGAAGGGGTCAGTGGGTGGGGTTATTATTTATTGTGTTGTGTATAGTATAATATATTCAACTGTAAACATCTTGGGTAGTTTCGGTGTTAAGGGTTTTTATTCTCTTTAAGCAGGAAAAAGGAAATTTTCCTTATTTGATTGGGTCGGTGTGTAATCCTTAGGTCTCTATATGACCTCGTAATGTGTATTGTTTCGAGAATTGTTTTTATCTTCTATAATGGAAAATAGGTATCTTTGTTCTTTAAACTTTGTATTTGAGCAGTGTGTGGATATTATCTTAGACCCAAACCATTTTATTATCATATCAATGAGTGACGTCTGTTAATGCGAGATTGACAGCAAGTTTTATCTTATATTGTTTAAAGTGGTTTATTTTACAAAGTGTCTGTTATGATCAGATTATAATATATATACTTGGGTGTACCATTGAGGAAAATTATTATTTTTTATGTTCACTAAATAAGTATATGTATTTAATTCCACTAGTTATAAAGCTAACCCACCAGGGCCTGCAGCATGAGCCCCACCCGCAAAGGGCAGCCAACCACCGCTATCTCTTTCGGGCTGGGTGACGTTCTCTCTCTCTGCCTCCCCCCGCCCGCGTACCCTCCCGCCGCGGCGCCCGCGAGGCGCAATATTTCCGCCGTTCAAGCGCCCGCCGGCGTGCGCCCGCAGGCTTTCTATATGTAGTTCCCGCGCTCGAATGTATGTTATTTTATAAGAGCGGATTATTATCTATCTATCATCTATTCACGCACACAACACACACACAACACAGTCACACCCTCTATCAGCACAGAGCACAGTCTACACACAACACACAACTACCTTATCACTATTCTATCTATTCTATCTATCTATATCATTCTATATCTATCTATCATATACATTTATCTATATATTATATCTTATTTTTTTACGTATTAAAACATTTTATTAATTTATTATTAACTTAGTGTTATTTACTTTATTCTTTTTCTCTCTTATTTTATCATTGTTATTTAGAACACACATACAGAAACACACACACCACAAATACACACACACCACACACACAGGCTATCTATATCTATCTATCTACTATCTATACACACACTCACACGCACACCCACACATATAACGATAATTTATTAAAACATTATTGTTATCTTTATTATAGTAGTTCTATTTACTCATCCCTAAATTTTATAATTGATTATGTATATCTATCTCTAATGACATAATCCAAACACGCACACATACACACAACCACACACACACACCACACACACACATACTCACCACGCATTCTACTCACTTTCACATATAGCGTATAATTTATTTAAAACATTTTTATTTTTATTATTAATACTTATTATTATTCTTTTATTGGCCTATTGCATGATTATTTATTTAGTAACACACATGTCCAGCCACTCACACACCACACACACACGCACACACACCACACACACACACATACACACTATATCTATTCTCTATCCCACCCACTCGCATATTTTTGATGCGCAGCTTTTTATGCCTTCAACTTTGATACCTCAACTTGATGCCCTCAGCTTGATGCCAAACTTTTTGAATAGTACTTAGCTTTGTACCTCAGCTTTAGTGCATCATCTTTGATGAACCATCTTTGATGGTCTTCTATCTTTGAACCATCTATTTTGATTATTCAATCTATATAAGCATTACACTTACCAAGACACTTACACTTACACTTATACACACATACACTATATCTTCTTATTCACACATACGCACAATACACAGACACTTAGCGTGCGAGCCCCTAGACCACTTATCACTCAACCCGCACACACTAATTTTTGTATATATATATAGTATTATATTATATATTATTTAGTATAGTATATATATATATAGATAATTAATATAGTATATAATATATAATATTATATTATTTATATTATTATTAATATATATAAATATATATAATTATATATATATATATAATAATATATATACTATAATATGAGTATATTCATTCCGCGTGTGTTTTTTATTGTTTATTTTATTTTTAAAGTGCTTTCTTTCTTTCTGTTTTGAGGGCGGGCATCTTGCGGTTTGCGGTGCATTTGGGTTGAATCTATTTTATTATATTCTCCTGCGGTGTCTTCTATCTCTGCTTTGGGGCGGGAGCGCGACGGTTTGACCGCGCGGGAACGCATGTTGACCACGCTGCGGGGTTGGCTCTTCGAGGTGGGCTTTCATCTGAGCGCGCGGTGTGGTTAGCTTATGAACTAGTGATAATATAGTTATTGACTAGTTCATAGGTTGAATTAATGAGATTTTGGTGTATTTCCCTAATTGTAAGTGTATATTTTATTGATTATATATATATATATATTGAGTTTTTATATATATATATATATCTATTTTTTAGATACAAACATGGATAACTTTTGGCACCGCTATATCTTATTCTAAAAGACTATGTATTTTAAATAATGAGTTTATAATAAAATAAAACACACATGCTCAAATACAAGTTTAAAGATAGACAATGATATATATTTTCTAAAGAGACGGGAATTTAAAATAATTCTCTATCTATTCATCTATATTCTATGGTCATATAGAGAAGATACCCCGACAATCACAAGTAAGCCGAAACATTTCCTTTACCTGCTTAAAGGATCATTCCGATCCATTTTATTTATCATTGAAAAACATTTTAAAAATATATAATATACAATGATGCTGCTTTTACTTACTTGGGAAATACCTTTGACCGTGGTGGGGAATTAGGATGTAAATAGAGCCCGTTCTACAAAAAAGATATCTGCTAAATTACCTAAAATTTAGGCCTAATGTATATTTATGCACCTCATAAGACAGAAAAAGTTCCAAGTTTGAGAAGTATACTAGAACTGGAAATATCGTGCCTTAAATAGGGACAGTCTGGGGTTTCCATATTACACACATTTCTATGTATAAATTCTATATATATGTTATTGGTTTCAAAACATTTTTATTGCTAATATGTGATTTGGATGATATGAAATGTTTATCAGTTTTTCGTATCGTAATTGAGTTTGACGGTGTTGACGTTGTTGTTTTTCTCGGTAGGTCTTATATTTCAAGTTACATAGATTAATAATATTATATTAAATATATATATATAACCGAATTATTTATATAAATAACTTTGTATAATTATTTTTATTATAATAACAATTTCGTGTGAAAAATAATTTATATATATATTTATTATATATATATATATCTATATATATATTATATATTATATACATGTTTATGTTTTCAGTAAAGATCCAATTTTTCCTCCATCTTATACAGGCATAAAGATAGTTACCTGGTTAGCCAAAAGACAATAAACGTGCATAGTCATTTGTGCTTTAGAGGTGTCTTGGTGACTGCCTTGCTATGTGTGTATCTTGAGGATGTTATCTGAAAATATTGTTTTTAATAAAAATTTCAAGAGGAGATATTTTAGTTATTACAACAAGTATAACTTTTAAGAAAGCAATTTAGTATGCTCTAATAGTTATAATTATTATCTAGCTTTATTACATAGCACCTAAAACACTATATTACGACTTATCTATATTTATATATATATATCACTATATCATATTATATATATCTTTGTATACTTTATTCGTCTTTAATCTGCATTTAAAATCATATGGCTGTCTTTGAGACGTAAACCTTCACTTAACTTTTATATTTAATTTTATTGTATTTTATATGATATTAAAACTCTTCAATTTTAAGCCTTGATAAACAATTAAACATCAACACAATAATTAAAAAATAATGGTTTTTGCCATCGAAATTGATTGCTAATATCTTCTATGTTTACATTTTAAATTGTGATATTATATTATTGAGTTTAGTTGTTAATGTCGTTTGAGTTAATTGTTGGGATAGCTTGATTTTTTACAATTCTCTGAAGTGCGTTCTGTGTTCGATTGAAAGTCCAGGAGAACACACATATGCACCAACACATGTCCTAGCACCCCTCGATCACGTCACCCGTGAATGCCACGTGTGCCTGTGTAAGCTCATCAACGTACCCGTTTCGGTTCCCGGTTGTACAAACTCTGTGTCAACTCGCCCCCACATCCCTTGATTTCAATAAGTTTAAAGGATATTTCTCTGCAAATATAGCGACGATGTTAATGTTATTGGAGCATTTTCATTTCCCACTAAGTTCAGTCCCCTATTGCCATAACAATATAATTTCAGATATTTGATTACAATGTGAATATGACCTTCGGTCTGGTTGAAAAAACTTTAGAAGCCAACAATTCATGTTTGTAACTCTTTGGCCCCCCACGAACACCATTGAACTGATGTTACATATAGTCTAAATCTGAACGTCCAACGAGAACATAATATCGTAATGATGTCAACTACACAACAGAGAATGGAATCGTACACGCATAAGATCTAATTAATATAAGCTAAACTCAATAGTTGAATGTGTGTATAAAGGTCAAGCTTGATGTGACGTGTGGGAGTGTCTATTGTGTTGTGTGTGTGAACCACATGTGTATAAGCTGTAAATTAAAGTGTATAGGGTGATAAAGATTAGATGTGTCATAATGAATAGTGGGTTTGTATCCAAGTTGTCATAGTGAATGTGTGTATAATGGTCATAAGGTGTATAAGTAGTTATCTGGATTTCTAAAGAATCCATTTTCTTTGCTGTGTGTGTGTGTGTTTGGTGGTGTGCGTGTGTAGTGATAATAATAATAATGTGTTTTTTGTGTGTGTGTGTATGTCTGTTTCTTAAAATAAATAACATAGCATGAGGATATATATATACTACTAAGTATAAATTAATATAATAAATCAAAAATAAAATAAACAATAATAATAAAAATAAAAAAAAATAAATAATAAAATAAATAAAAAGTATTACAAGACAAAATAAAAAACATAATGTTAAATAAAATATATTAGTTAAAAACAGTAAAGCAGAAAGTTAAAACAGTAAAGCAGAAAGTTAAAGCTGTAAAGCATATATGAGTCAAGGCAGTAAAGCAGAAAGTTAATTAGTACCTAAGAAAAACATAGAGGTTAAGCAGTTAAAAGCGAGAAAGTTAAAGCAGTTTAAAGCAAGTTATAGAACAAACGGCATTAACTAATCCCCTAAGGTTATACATCAGAACACACATCTATCGTTTTACTGCTTATACGCTTTAAGAGTAGGTTAATGAATATTTTTTAAATAAAATTTCGTACAATTTATTAAAATAAAATGTTATAATTATAGTTGGAAAATATGAAGTGTTCTTTATCTTACATTACCAATATTATTAAATTAAAAAAAGTATTTAAACAAAAGAAAAATAGAAATAATAAATAATAAATAATTCAAAAAAAAATAAAGAGAGAGTATATAAAGAAAAAAAATAATCTAATAAATATATGAGTTAAACCAGTAAAGCAGAAGTTAAAAAGCTATATATATCTATATATTTATATATCTTATATTAGCAGAAAGTTTAAAGCAGTAAAGCAGTAAAAACATAGCATACTAATCCCCTAGGTGTAGGTAATAACACCTCTATTGTTTTCTGCTTTTACCGCCTTAAGTAATTGTAAATTAATATGTTTTAATAAAAATTCGTACAATTTATTAAAAATAAAATTTTATATAGCCAAATTTTGTAGTTTTGGAATTATGTGAACAAATTAAAATGAAAAAGTATTTAAAACATTAATAGTAATAAAATTAAGAACTAAAAAAGTAACAAAAACAATAATTATAAAAAAGAAAACATAATTTAATAAATATAGAGTAAAAGCAGTAAGCAGAGTTAAAACAGTAAGAGCAGAGAGTTAAAGCATAGAGTTAAAGCAGTAAACATGAGTTTATAAGCAGTAAAGCAGGAAAGTTAAAGCAGTAAAACCATGAGTAAAGCCTTAAAGCAGAAAGTTAAAGCAGTAAGCAGTAAAACAAAGGCATACTAATCCCCTAGGTGTTATGTAATAACACCTCTATTGTTTTTCTGCTTTACTTTATGATGTAATATAGTTTTTAATAAAATTCTCTGTTCGTATCTCTATTGAGTAAAAAATGGAAATACTTATAGCTAAAATAATTTTTCATTCGCTCGGCGATCGCACCCTGCCTCTGTGTGCGTTCGTGGGACTTCAAGTCGCGAGACGAGTATGACTCATTCTGGTTGGACACCTAAGTTATATATCTATAGTGATCTATTAAATATTAATCTTTCTTTGATTGTTAATCCGGTAGGCGATGGCCAGTCCAAAATGGATTTCATCCCCCCCCCACAAAGAGGATCGATCAATAAATGTCTCAAAAATGCGGCCATCAAAGATGACTCATCAAAGACGAACCTTCAAAGTTGACAAATGATAGCAATGCTGAGCATCCTATGATGAGCAACAAACAAATTGGGCACAAGCTGAGGCATTTAGCTGAGCATCAAAGTTGAGCTTCAAAATATCGATGGTGTTGATGAATGTTAAGTGCATCTGCGTTGTGGGAAGTTTTGGGCAGTCAGTCGTAGGGAGTGTAGAGGTATTATGGTTAAGATAAGTGTCTAGGAGAGTTGTAAACGGCTTATAAGTTCATAGTGGTATAAGTGTTAGAAAAAAACTAACTCCATAGTAGAAGGCATCCTAGCAGCTTGTAATAACACCAATTCGAATCCTCATACCTATACCAGGGTTAGACACCCTATTAGGTGCACGGGGCTCAGGGAGGCTAAAAAGGCTGAAAAAAGTGCACTCGTGGCACTATGTGCACTCACTTGGCACTATGTGCACTCAGCTCGATCTTTCATGCAGCACTCATTGGCACTCACTCTGCACTCATTGGCACTCACTTGGGCACTTCACCTGGCACTTCATCTATCTATATATAGACTCATAAACACTAATAGCACATCCTAGGGTACTTCTTACGTGGATTGGGAACATCAAAGCCACTCAAGTTAGCGTAGGGTCACAGATTGATCCACCGATGTATATTTGGGTTAACATATATCTATATATTTTATTCATGTATCAAATACAGAGATACAAACATCTACCAACGGTGCTACGTCCCTACACAAGCAACGAGAACAAAAATTTATCCGTGGTCAGAATTTTGACCCACTGTAGATGCAAGGTAAAAGCCGAAATATCGTTATTTTCTAGAGAAACAACAAGGTTAAAACATCAAAAAAAGGGCTAAGCCCCCTAAAGAACGAATCAAAAATTTACCGGGTCAAAAAATGACCTATTATATACTATTATATGGTTGGTTCGAAAAATTCGTGGGCCCAAAATGACCCATGGCAACCACAAGGGTAAGCCAAGAAGATTTGCGCGTTGTTAAGGTCTATAAATTTGACTCCATGGTAATCTGCCAGGTTGTGTCTCATATATCTTATAGTAAAGACATCAAAAAAAATAGGGCTAAGCCCCTTAAAGGAAGGACAAAAAATTACCGTGGTCAAATATGACCCATGGAATACCAAAGTGTTGGTCGAAAATTAAATTACCGTGGGCAAAAAAAAAATGACCCATGAATACCCAATAGGGTGGTCGAAAATTACCATGGCAAAAAAAGCCCCATGGAATACCAAAGGGACGGTTGAAAATCCGTGGGTCAAAATTGACCCTAGGAAGACCTAAAGGTGTTTATCCTAAATAGTGTATGCGCGCGCAAGAATTTTGACCCATATATGAGTACATGGCAAGGTGGTCAAACAATTATTAATAACGACATCAAAGATAAGGGCTAAAGCCCTCTAAAGGAAGAAATCAAAAATTACCGTGGGCAAACATGCCCACGATCGGAAAAAATGTAGGGCGAAAATAGGGGAGATAGTTAGATACGTACGAGGAGGCTTCGCCTCCATCTGGCGCAACCCTTCTCGAAGTGTTGCAAAAAATCCAGGGTTGCCGAAAAAAATTGGGTTGCCAAAAAAATTTGGGTTCTCAAAAAATTGGGGCTATATATTAATATATTGTAAATTGGGTTCTCAAAAAATTAGGTTTCTCAAATATATATGTTCTCAAAAAAAATTAGGTTCTCTCAAAAGAGTAATACTCTTCTCTAAAATACCCATGGGAAGACCCCAAAGGGTTGTCGAAAAAAAAAGGTCAAGCCCCAAAAAAGTAAAGGCCCAAAAAGGTCAAGGTCAGGTAAAAATGGGGCTCAAAAGAAAAGATTCGGCGGTCAGGAAAAGGTCAACCAAAGGCCGGTCACTTTCGTGCTCCCAATATGTGGCCCTACTACTCACACGGAACGGGAGCTCGGTTGTTTTCGGATCATTTATAAATATAAAATATTCTATCTAATGCCTCTTATTGATACATAAATATTTTGAAATAAATTTAGCTTCGAAAATGAAAAAAAAAGAAGAAGAAATATATAAATATATGAAACAAATATCATCATTCTCAAAACTACATACTACAGCGAAAAGAATACATTTTGAATCCTGTAAATTTTCATTAGTAAGGAAAAGGTAATTAAAGAATACCCCACAGAGAAAATTTATACCGCACCGTATGGTCAGGACTTCGGGTCTTACATCGGCCTTCGGGAACTACGGGATTAACATTTCCCCCCCTCCTTGGTACAGGTCTCCGATAAAACCCCTCTCTTTGAATAGACAGACTTGTTGGGTTCCCGGAGGTTCCTTCGCCCCTCCCCTACGGGTAATATGTGAAAACGTACCGCCCCCTGGATTGTCATTTGCCCAGACCAGAATTCCGATATACCTTTCATATATATTATATATATCTCTCTCTCTATTAAACCATTAACTTTGTAAAACAAAAAAAATAAGAAAAAAAAAAATCATTTCCACCCTAGAACATCTATTTATAGTTATCATCAAGTGCTACCTGTGAAATTTTTGTTTTTGATCCGAAGCTCCCTTCCGTGTGGCCGTTAAGTAACTTTGTCATATATTTATATATTAATAGTATATAATATTAATATATACGTTAATATATATAATATATATATATATATACCTATTAATAATATTATGAGAATATTATGATATATAATAATATATATAATAATATATATTATATATATGATATAAAATCAGACAGATAAAAAATATGTTTTAGTATATTAATTAAATGTATGTACGTGGATAAGTCTCAGTGAAAGTGTAGTATTCGTCAAGTTTATTGACAGATGCCCGCAAGGCGGAAATTTATAATATCGGTTATACAGCAAATAACTTATAACATGTATAATGTTAACAGTATATTTCAGTTTTATAAACACAGTAATAAAAGCCCCATATTGCTATAAGTGTCTCGAGCTAAATCTGCTATTTGACATATGATTTGCACGACAGCATTAAGCTGTGTATGCTGTCCGTAAATTTTTACTAAAGCAGTATTATGGATTTACGTGCAAATTAGATAGTATTATTGATTTTTTTTATTTTAACAATAGGATTTTTTCAGGCAATACGTATTACAAAAATTTGACAATAAGCTTAATCTAATGAAGACGCTACGACGGCATTCCTCCCATCACGCTAGTATCCATATCTAATCTCTCTGGGATTTTCTAAGGCATCTTGTAAATCCCTGTGCTCCACCGTGGTAGAGTGCTAGAGATGCGTCTCGTCTCTACCTATATCTATCTGAGATTGTATTTAACAGTTCTCTAGATATTTAGCGGCATAGTAATATTGCATTCATATTCCGGTTTATCCCTCCCAGAATTTCCATACTATTTCGGAGATTGAGAACTTTGTTCCATACACATATGGATCATATTGCACTTTCACTGCCTCCACCTCCCACTCTTCTTCTTTAATATTGCATTATCTTTCGTGTAAAAATACTTTTCCCAATCAATCTATTGTTAGACCTTCCGGTATTGCGTGCAATTCAAACACCCCAATTGCAACAGCAGATAGAAGAAAGCTTCTATTAAAGTAATTGCAAATAGTTTGAATTTGACACAAAAACCCGATTAAACATATATTAATAGTATTATGATCTATTTTATAATTTAATGTCAATTTTAAAATAATCAATCAGATCGTTAAGTATCAGATCTAAAAAACTACAATAGCTAAAAGGAAGAGGATATAGTTTACATATTAGAACACCATTAATGACGCTATAAAAATAAAATTTATTTATCCCCGTCATGTAATTCAGCCGATTACTAATATACTACAGTTTCTTCCTGCAACCTCATTAACCATTTTGGTCGTCATTTGTATTTTCATTCTTTTTTCATATATTAACTTTATTATATTAACAATTTATCTTTGGTAGATCTTACTCTTTAGCAGACGATTAAGATGAACCTGTTTGTTTAAAATCAAAATTTCTTATCTAGAAATAAGAATAACTTCTTCTAGCATTTTATGTAGTTCCCAATTTGCGTTCATTTTCTTCATTGTTAAAGGATCTTCTTCGACTTTCTTTCTTCTTCTCTTTTTTTTTTGTTTTTTTTTTTTTTTTTTTTTTTTTTCTTATGTGAGAATTCTCTCATCAGCTTCGGGTGTTAGTTCAGGTTTAAATGAGACGTCGTACAAAGGATATTCTATCACAGAAGAGGTGTTTCTTGTTTTACTATCTGCATTTTGCTATCACTTGTTGGGAGATGAAGCAAAAGTCTATGTCCTAGATCCTCCCCACATTTTTCTCGTTTTTAAGCTTCTCTGTAGTGTACAGTATTGAACCTAGTAATTTTTACAAATGGTGTTTTCTTGGATTTTGTTTTTTGTTTAAATAAGTTTATTTAATAATTAGCGAGAGTAAGATACAAGCACCGTCTAGCGTAAGAGAAAAGATTTGAAATAACACCGAGGCCCGAAACTTGAGTTATCTTATCATGAATTGATAATCATGCACAAATTATATCAATCTTTACCAAGATTATATCTAATGTCCTAAATTAGTAGGACTCGATATTACCCAATTTCCTTTTTTTTTTTTTTAAATTGCAATTCTTAACAAATTGCTTTCGAGTTATCTCGGCGGCTGTAGCACTGTTGCGCGCTTTGATTAATCTTACTCAGTCTGTCCGGTGGTGGCTACTTGATCCCTTACTCTGCGTGCCTCTTAGTGAATACCTTATTATTATGTCCACTTATAGCGTTTTAACAAGTAAAACACAAATCATTTAATTATTTCCCTCACGCTTGTGTGAAGAAATCGACCTCCCATTTTATCCTCTAACTTTCGTAATAACTTGATCTCTTTTAGCACATCTTGATGCTCAATAAATCTATTTTGGAAGCGCGACTAGTTTCGATCAATGGGAGAATGTTCTTCCTCGACTCCCAACCAGGCTTATTCATATATTATATATATAGTATTGGCAATGAAAATATATTAAAACTTATGTTTATTTTAAATTCATTGGCTGTTTTTAAAGGGATATTTCAGTAAAAAAAAGAATAAATATAAAATATTAGGTAAATTTGAAACATTTTACATATAATGTATGTATTTTGTAACCACTTTTTGTTTTTGTCACCTGCATTTTGTCTGTTCGATATTATACTATAGCAAGTTCAAACTATTCATAAGCTTTCACTATTTTAAAATATTTTATTATGATCAAACATCATTTACAGAATTTATTTGTTATAAAATTTTTATGTACCATATTAAAATATTTGATTATTATATAAATTAAATTTTGGTTGTGCATTTTTTTTCTTTCTTGATCTATCATTATTATTATTATATTATTATTATTATTATATTATTATAGTTATATTATTATTATTATTATTATTATGTATTATAATTAATATAATAAACCGCTTTTGCCCACTAAATTATTATTATTATTATTATTATTTATTATTATTAATCTATTATATTATTTATTATTATTATTATTATTACTGAATTAATGTATAATATTATTATTTATATTAATATATTATTATTATTAATTTATATGATATATTATTATTATGTATTATTATGTATGTGAGTGAGGTATTATTATATGTATTATTATTATTATTATAATTTTTATTATTATTAATTTTTATATTTTTCTTAGGATCCATGTTCGCGACTATGGTTAAGTTATTTAATATGCATCCACGAAGTTTATACACCGTCTTCTTATTACCAAATTTTATTTATTTTGTTGTTGTTTTTATTTTCCGAGATTCATGATGGACTCGTTTTTTAACTTAGGTTTCTCTGAAAGGATGGAACTTTTATATATATCGTCTCGAGTTCGATGAATGTTACGCAGTCTCCAACCAGCCGCGCAATTTATACATGTTACACCACGAGCCAAATTGGTTAATGCCGGCAATAAAAGTATCTTTCAACGAACCGAGATGATTTTTGAAGGAGCGTTTCTGTATTTGTCTCTCAATGATTTTTCCTGAGGCGACCCCCATATATTTCACTGGTAATCTATTAGGGTTATTATTCCTCCTTTTAGATTTGACGAATCATAAACGTGTGCTTGATTGTTTTGTGTAACATATCTGCACCTCCTAAGTTTTGCATCTAGATACTTTCATAGAGTTATGTGATTACCGAGAGGCCCTAATTGTAATACTTGAAAGTAGCATGCGATTTGGAAGGATCGGCGCAATTAATTTCACTTGCTATCCATTCTCAATTTGTATATTGAATAGGATTTCGATCGCCGATATCCCGATGGCCACATCAAGAATAAATTGAATGGCGGATAATTGGAATTGCGCTTGTTACGTGGTCGGCTGATTGCTCCCGCTGCGGTTGGTTCGTGTGCTTGACTACTCTAACAGTTTGTGTATATATGCGATACTTCGTTGGAATTGGGATGTTTTTTCTGAAAAGTAATCCCTCTTTTCTCGTTGAGACTGTACCTTTCTGCTGTTCTATAGCAAGCCATAGGTTGTTCGAGTATCACCTCCATAAATCTGTTTCTTAGACAAAGAACGTTTGTCGAGTTTGTTTTTCAAAATGCTCTAAGTCTAAAAGCTTCTCGTTTGAGTTGGTTGAAGTGAGAGCAAGAGTCGTACTTAGAGACTCATCAATTTCCTCATTTTTTTTTATATATCTCTATCTTATTTTTATAATTATTGTTTTTGTTAAATATTCACATATATTTACTCTATCACGTCTAGAATAAGATTAATTTATATTTTGACAGTACACTTTGTTGCACTGTATTAATAGTAGCACGACTATCTATGGTTACTTTTCCGCTGATACCGATCTCCTCTGCACGTATATTGATCACCGGTTCTATTCTTTTATTTTTTTCACATAAGTCCGGTCCACTGTTTTTTAATAGAAATTTTTTTAGGCCCATATCAGAACCCTAATATATTACTTTTTATTGCACAGATTGTCTTTAAGTGTGTGAGCAAGTTTGCAAGGTATTTCCGGGTCACTCGTAGGTTTTACCAAAAATATGATCTGATATTAAAACCAGGAAAATTAGAAAAGTAATTAATGCTGGGCGATTGATGAGTGAAAGTGATTTATGTCGCTGAAATCCAGAAGTTTATTAATATTGCAATTGTGAGAAGTTATATTGGTATGTCAAAATAATTAATGGAACATGAATTCTTTCTGCAATAGGTCTGTATAGATAATACTTAATTGATATGTAATAGATAATGTTTAATAGTTATGATGATAAATAATGACGCGGCACGCTGCTTCGAGATTCTTAGGCTCAAATCTGGACTTACCTAACACAACCATTCTATCTCTTTAGTGAATAGAGCGTGAATCCCGCTTTTTCGCTGAGCCTTAGACGGCCCACATAGCACTTCTCAACCGATTACAAAATCAAACCTTAACAGTCTGTAAGATTTAGGCCAGGAATTATTTTGGCATTTTGATGCCCTCAGTACTTTTCCAGTTTGTATGTGAGTTGTGGGAGATATTACCAAGAAGTAATCTCTGATATGCCATCACAGCAGTTGATAGTTTAAGAACTCTACTACCCAAAAAAGAGTGAGTTCTAGCCTAACTAGTTAATTACACTATATATATATACATAAGTAACTCACCGATTAGAGATTTAATTTCAAATTAAGCTTTAATTTTGTTTCCAGGGAATTAAAATCTTGCGAGGAAGCTATTGTTTGAGGCTTTTATTTTTATGACTGCGATTCTGGGATTCTTTACCGCCTTTTAATGTTTTTTTGAAAGTGCTTTCCTTGTCTTTTTTTTCACATATTTTATAACCGGTTAGTTGATTCGTACCCCTAAGTCTTTGTAATGATTGATCCTCAATAATTCATGCCATCGTGGAGATAACGTCGGTTCAACTTAAAAGTAGTATTTATGGATTGAGAGGCTATAGATGATAGTCTTGATTGTTGGGTCGATATATATAATATACTAAATGTTGAAGAGAGAGACCTTATCGTTAGGTCCTTCGTGATTTCTTATATATATATTATATATGGACCAGCTTTGAATAAGATAACTGTCTATCTAAATATATTGCTTAAATATTAAAAATATTCGTTATACAAATGATTACAAAATAATTGAAACTATAATTAAATAAAATGAGATACTTAGTTTCAAAGAGAATATTGTCCATAGAATTAACATTAGAAAAGCAATGAGATCGTTAAAATTAAATTAGATTAATATCAGAAATAAAAAATTGCATTAAATGTCTGTTTCCTTTGAATTATGGTCTACGGTCCTAATTTCCTAAGGTTCAACAACTTGAATAAAGACCAACTTGAAACAATCCTTTCATTGTAACCTTTGACCTTCCTATCATTAACTCTTTCAACATATTTTTAGTAATTATTCTTTTCATTATTTATGTTGTTCCAGTCTCGTTAATAAGACTCTAAGATATTATCCTAAATAAAGTCGATTCCCTCTGTGTAATTTCGCCCTTGTTTTCATCAATCGATCTTCGTTCTTTCCAAGAAGAATGACATCTCGTTACCGCCCCCTCGCGGCGCCTCGAAAGAACACAAAAAACACTGCGGTAAGAAGCTCTGGAAAGGAGGTCATGCATGGATTTTGTTCTGCAACTACGAGAATGAAAGAGAGAGAGAGAGAAGGAATAGAGGTCAAGTTGCTTTGATCACTCGTATGGAGGTCAAATATTGATTAAACGACCCGCAGACTTTATGAAAACACGAAAGATTTTTCTTAGAAAGGTTTTTACTCGGATATAATTTTGGAACGGAAGTGAACTCATTTTTGAGAAATCCATATCTCATTACAAATAATTACATATTTAAAATTATTAAATTACTTTTAATGTTGTGTTAGCATGTTTTCGAGTAGATGTTATTCTTTTCATATATATATATATATATATATATATATATATATATATATATATATATATATATATATATATATATATATATATATATATATATATATATATATAATTGCAACATTTGCAGTAACCGCAAAGAAAGAAGAACAACTGCCAAAGAAAGAACAATTACGTGGAAGATAAAGAATATTTGCCTCCTCTGGGGTCGAACCACCGTATGTGGACTGAGAAATTTTACCTCAGTCGCACCATGCGGTGGTTCGACCACAGAGGAGGAAAGTTTTCTTTATCTTCCCGTAATTGTTCTTTCTTTACTATATATATATATATATATATATATATATATATATATATATAATATATACTATTATTAAATATATATATATATATATATATATATATATATAATAGTTAATAACATCTTTTCAAATGTTTGTAATCAAAAATGTATTTAAAATTATTCCTTAAAACCAGTTTATTATCACAAAGTTGATACAAAGAAGATGCAATATTCTTCCCTCTCTTCCAAATACTGCACATTTTTTTATCACATTCGCTATGCGATCACGCAATTTCGCAATTTAGGCAAAACACTAAAACATTGTATCATCAATATCTTCACTAGATTACAGGAGTTCTTTGTCACATCTCAAGGCTTGATCTTTTTCCTTTTATCACTTTTTAAGACGGTGTCGTAATGTAAAGTTGTTATTAATTCTAATAAATTGGTTAAAATTTCTCGTTTGAGACATTTGAATTCTTCAAAAAACTTTCAGAGTGAACAATTTACACAAATTTGCTATATTTGCTTTTACATATAACGAGCAATTTCCAGTAAAGCACAATTAAAAATTCATCTTTCCAAACATACAATTAAAGATAGAGAAATAACTTGTTCGAAACAGTGTAATGTAAAAAATGATATTAAGTTTCTTTGTGTATGAGGGTTTTTTGCAATGTTTTTAAAACTGCTCCAGCTAAAGTATGAAACGTATGTTGTTTCAGAGCCAGAGACATAGCTCCACAAAGGTATCATATTGATATTAACTCGAAATCTTTTAGAAGGATTTTATAATACTTGTGGGAATTAAAACCTCACACCTAACCATTTTAAGTTCTAGCAGTACATAAATTTAAGTATTATTTTATAGCCATAGTTAATGTCCTTCAAGTTGTTGGTTGTCATAGAGACGCGATTCTTTCCCTAGGAGATAATTTCAGAGCGAAAATACATAAATTTTTCGCTTCAGTTAGTATTCATAATGAGAAGTGATTGAAAAGTTTTTCATTATTATAAAAGCTGCAATTTTCGCTTCCTTGTGATTGAGATGAACCGAAGAAGAAATCAATCTACGCGTAAAATCAGATCCAATTCTCAAGAAGATGAAAACTATCTTTGAAATCAACAAAGCCTCATTAAGGGGAGCGTATAATTCTAAAAAACAACAAATTAAAATAGAGAGGCAGTTGCTAGTATATTTTAAAAACAATTCATTTAAATATTGTAACTATAATAATAGTCGTTGAGATAATGGGCTTAAGTTATATATATACCGGTATATATATATATATATATATATATATATATATATATATATATATAAATATATATATATAATATATATATATATATATATATATATATATATAAATATATATATATATACAAATATAATATATTATATATATATATATATATATATATATATATATAATATATATATAATATGATATTCTTTAGAGAATATATAATATATCATATACATATATATTATATATATATATATATATATATATATATATATATATATATATATATATATATATATATATATATATATATATATATATATATATATATATATATATATATATATATGTATAAAATAAATATATATATATATATATAATATATATATATATATATATATATGTATATATATATATATATATATATATATATATATATATATATATACTATATATATATATATATATATATATATATTAATAATTATAATATTATATATATATATATATTATATATATAATAATATATGTATATATTATCTGTATGTAAATATATTACATACCATATATTATATAAATATATATATATATATATATATATATATAATATTATATATTATATTATTTATTATAAATAAATAATATAAATAAAATAATATTAAAAAATTATAATATAATATATATATTATAATATAAAATACATACATATATATTATATATATATATATATAATATATATATATATATATATAATATATATAATATATATATATATATATATATATAATAATATATTATATATATATATATATATATGATAATTAAATTTAAAAACCACTATATTTAATTAAGAAAGGGGGAATATTTTAACAAAAAACACAAACTAATTAAAATAACTATGCTGACGTTTCGTTCAACATTACATGTTGACCTCTTCGGAGCAAGTAGAAGACTGAATTGATTTTCAAAGTTTTTTAAACTAAATAAGATGCGTATGCGACAAGCACAAGGTACAACTAAAAACCAACTAAAATGCACTCTTTCTATGAACCAATGTAATGAAGAATATTAGCAGGCGTACAATGAGTAAGCATTTTTCTGTTTAAGTTGGATTCAATAAATTTAATTGTAGTTTTGTCAAAATCAAAAAAAACCTGTTGAAATATTATAGTTAGGAATAATGTTAATAAAATAAGCTTCTATAAGTCTATTAAGTTCTTTTGATTTAGAGGTGAAAATGAAGATGGAATCTCTGAAATTAATATTATGATCTTTGTTTATATGTCGATACAATGCATTACTATGGCTACATCTTTTTATGTCGTTGCTGTGCTGATTCAGTCGAAAAGGTAGTGTCTTTAAAGTTTCCCCTATATAAAATTTGTTGCAACCGACGCATGGAACACAGTATACCCCCCCGGATGGTTCAGATTTAGTATTATTATTGTGAATAAGATTACGTTGCAAAGTATCAGGAAAATTGAAAATTAAATGAATATTGAATAATTTTGCAATAGTAAATTTAAGTTTGAATAAAGAATATGAAAAGGGGATTATTTTTGTTGAGGTAGGATGAATATAGGGAGTATTAGGAATATTATTGAAAAATTGATTCTTAGCTTTATTATATTGTCTTGTTATAGTATGTAGGGTATATCCAAGAGAGAGAAATTGATTATAGATTGTGTTGATTTCATTTCTATAATATAGGGGATCTGTAAATTTAATGGAACGTAAAAAAGTATTATATATAATGTTATGTTTGATATATTGTGGATGATAGGAAAATGAATGCAGATATTGGTTGCAAAAAGTTGGTTTTCTATAGATATTAAACGTTAATAGGTTATTATGTTGTGTAATTTGTAAGTCTAAAAAGGAAATTTTTCCATTATTAGGGGTCTCGAAAGTAAATTTAATTGATGGGACTAAACTGTTCAAGTCATTAATGAAGGATTGAATCGGAAAATTATTAGGAATGATTGCCAATATATCGTCTATATAACGGTACCACGAATGTATTTGTGTATATATAGGAATTGAGGGAAGAAGACGGATTTCGTAAAATTCAAGATAAAGACAGGCGATGACAGGACTTAAGCTATTTCCCATGCTGGTTCCGAAGATTTGCTTATAATATTGGTTATTAAAAGAAAATACGTTTTGTTTCATACATATATTTATCAAGGTTATGAAATTATTTGAGGAAATAGGAAGATCGATATTGTCGAGGTGTAATGAGAGAAAATCTAAAAAATGGGGTAGGGGAACATTGGTAAAAAGGCTAACTATATCGAAACTAATCAAAGAATGGTCGGTGGGAAGATGGTTGCCGATTTTTTGTTTAAATTGTTGCGAATTTTTAATATGGGAGTTCGAAATATTGCCGAGTAAAGGAATTAGGAGTTTAGTGAGCCACTTATTAAGTTTGGTAAAGTTATCATTTTTACAAGATATAATTGGTCTTAAAGGGCAATTCTCTTTATGCAACTTCGGCACTCCGTAAAAATATGGCAATGAAGGATTTAATACTGTAACATCTTTGTATATCAATGGTGGAAGTAGTTTTTTAACATGATTTTTAAATACATATGTCTGGGAATTAAGAGGACTTTCTTCAAGTAATGAATAAGTATTCCTGTCATGTAATAACAACTCAGATTTCTCTATATATGTGGAATAATCCATGATCACAATACCAGCTCCTTTATCAGCTTTTCTTATAATAATATCTTTGTTTGATTTTAGACTATAGATAGATTTTTTTAGACGAAGCGGAAGATTAAAGTTTTCTTTTTTTAAATTATTTGTTATTATTGGAATTAATGGTTTATTGAATCCAACTTAAACAGAAAAATGCTTACTCATTGTACGCCTGCTAACATTCTTCATTACATTGGTTCATAGAAAGAGTGCATTTTAGTTGGTTTTTAGTTGTACCTTGTGCTTGTCGCATACGCATCTTATTTAGTTTAAAAAACTTTGAAAATCAATTCAGTCTTCTACTTGCTCCGAAGAGGTCAACATGTAATGTTGAACGAAACGTCAGCATAGTTATTTTAATTTAGTTTGTGTTTTTTAAATATTCCCCCTTCTAATTAAATATAGTGGTTTTAAATTTAAAATTATCATAAGAAACAAACAAAAATTTGAATAGTGCTCCTTAAAATAACAAATTGTTTATATATAATATATATATATAATATAATATTTATAATATAATATATATAATATATATATATAATATATTATAATATATATATATATATATATAAATATAATTATATATATATATATATATATTATATATATATTATAATATTATAATATATATATATATATATATATATAAATATATATATATATTTATATATTCATATATAGCCCGCAACCAATAAGTCCAGAAAAATTTTTTCGGGAAGTTGAGGTTAAGAATATACTATATAATTATATATTATATATATTATATATATAATATATATATAATATATTATATATATATATATATATATATATATATATATATATATATATATATAAATATATATATATATATTAATATATATATATATATATATATATAATATATATATATATATATATATATTATATATATATATATATATATATATATTATATATATTAATATATATTATATATAATATTTATTTATTAAATTATTTATTATTATGCTTACACTTTTTTCCCGCTTGAGCGGGGTAAGTGGTACGTTAACGCCTCTCCCCCCTAACCCCCTCATCTAGCCCCCACCCACATCCTCACCCCCTATCCCTCGCCAAACACCCTACCCTTCTTCCTCCCTCAATCCTCCCCCTCCAGCACTCCTTTATTCCATCCATCCACCTCCTTCTTGGTCTCCCCCCCCTTCCTCTCCTTCCCATCCCCTCCGCCTCCCAAACTCTCCTAACCACTCTCTTCCTCCATTCTCACCAGATGCCCATACCATCTTAACATTCCCTTCTCCGCTCTTCCCACCAACCCATTCCTCCACTCACATCTCTCCCTCACTCACCCTATTCCTAAATCCTCTTCCTTTACTAATCCCCATCCAACGCTCTCACCGCCTTCATACTCAAAATACTCCAACTTCTTCTGGACCCTGGCATTCACCCACCACGTTTCACACCCAATACACACCGCTGGTACACAAATTTTTTCAAACATACTTATCTTAAACTTCTGTGTGATAAATCCCCCCTTTCCATACTTCTCTCAGACCACTCAAAGCTCTCCTTCTCCCACTCTATGTTCTATCTCCTCCTTCATCCCTCTCCCTTACCCAAAATCCATCCCTAAATATGAAAAATCTTTACTTCTTCCAAAACTACACCCCCACTCGAACCTCTAACCCCTCCCCTCCTCACTTTCCTCCTCCTCAAACACTAACACTTTACTTACCAGGATTTATTTTAAGCCCCTTTTGTCCGCACATTCTCTCAAACTCCCTCACCAAAAACCTCAACCCTTCCGCGTTCTTCGCCACTAGGGCAGTATCATCCGCAAACAGTATCATGTTCACTTCCCTTCTATCATTCCCATTTGTCAATTCCACCCCCTCCCCTCCCTCACATTCCTCTGCAAACACTCTCCATAAACAAAATTAAATAGCCACGGCGATAATTACAACACCCTGCCTCCTCCTCTTCGCACCCAAACATCTCACTCTCCCCTCCTACACTCTCACACACATTCTACTATTCCTATAAAATGCCCTGATACCTTTACCCAATTTACCCCCCACTCCATTTTCCTCCAACACCCTCCACAATTCACCTCTCTTCACTCTATCATATGCTTTCTCTAAATCTAAAAAAACATCCATACACTTTCCCTTTCCTCTCAATACTTTTCTCCACAAGCATCTTTAGTGTAAACACTTGATCCACACACC
>JABUQX010122255.1:0-12500 GCA_015478945.1 Trachelipus rathkii | reverse complement strand
ATATATTGTTTAATATATATAGAGGAGTGAGGCAGGGAATCTATTAATGTCTCCTTGGTTATCAATTTGTATATGGATGGGGTTATGAAAGAATTAGAGATGGGGGTGGCAGGAAATGATGTTAGAATGATGGAGAATAAAGGTGAATGGGGGGTGCCATACCTATTATATGCGGATGATTTGATTTTGTGTGGTGAATCTAAAGAGAGTTTGAGAGGATTGGTGGAGAGATTTGGCAGGGTGTTTAAAAGGAGGGGTTTGAAAGTAAACGTAGATAAGAAAGATTATATGGTTGCGAGTGAGGACAGTCCTCGGTGTGAAGTTATTTTAGATGGTGAAAACAGCTCGAACAAGTGTCTGAGTTTAAATATTTATGATATATGTTGGATAAAAAGGGAACGGATGAACCAGAGTGTAGTAGGAAAGTTGTGAATGGCAGGAAGGTGGCTGGTGCAATTAAATGGTTGGTGGATGTGAAAGTACTAAGTCTTGAGTACGCTAGGGTCTTCCATGAGGTTATGTTGTTACCTGTGTTAATGTATAGTAGTGAGACTATGGTCTGCAAAAAGAGGTATAGATCTAAAGTTCAATGTGTTCAGATGGACAATCTTAGGGGCGTGTTAAGTGTGAGAAAAATTGATAAAATGAGGAATGAACGTATTAGAGAGTTGTGTGGCGTGAAGAAAGGGATAAATGAGAGAATAAATGAAGGTACGTTGAGATGGTTTGGTCATGTGGAAAGGATGAATGATAGTCGGTTGGGTAAGCTGATGTATAGTGGTGAGTGTGTTGGGAATCGACCGGCTGGGATACCGAAGAAAAAGTGGATTGAGTCAGTAAAGGAATGTCTGCAGGAAAGAAATGTGAGTTTGGCAGAGACGAGAAGAAAGGAGCATGATAGGAGAGAATGGCGGGGTTTTGTGAGGGGGGTATGTTGTGGCCCACCTGGGCCAAGTGATGAACACTACACTGATGATATGCCATAGTGAGGGTCCGTCGCGGTCCTATGAAGCTCTGGGTGGATTTTCTGACTGCGACGAAGATCTCAACTAATAGGTATCGATGGGGCGGTTAAGGCTGGACTTTTTTTCAACCTTGTGTCATATTATTCTGCTACTTTTCTTTTCCGATGCATGTCACACACCTTACCCCCAGTCTTGGGGAAAAAAAAGGAAGATGATGATGATATATATATATATAATATATATATATATATATATATATATATATAATAATATATGATATATATATATATATATATATATTAATATATATATATATATATATTGCAAATTGCATGAACAAAATGAAACTTCCCTTTCCTAAAATTATAACGACATTTTTAATTAATAATAATAATAATAATAATAATAATAATAATAATAATAATAATAATAATAATAATAATAATAATAATAATAATAATAATAATAATAATAATAATAATAATAAAATAATAATAATAATAATAGTTCTAAAAATTTCCCCGACTCCGCAACTCCGACTCCGACTCGACTCACTTGCACAGGAATTTTCCAAATTGCCGACTCCGACTCCGACTCCACTTTAACAAAAATTTTCGACTCGACTCCGACTCCGACTCCTGGAAAATTGCACGACTCCACGACTCCGACTCCGCAGCCCTGATAAAAACTTCCTATGCTAAATTCGTATATGCATATAAAAATATATTACACGTATACAGTATATAAAAATATAAAATGCGATATATATTATAATATCATATATATATATATATATATATATAATATATATCATATATATATATATATACTATTATAATCATATATACGTATTTATATATATATATATATATATATATATATATAATATATATTACCTATATATATTATATAATATATAATATATATATATATATATATATAATATATTTAATATATTTTATATAGGTAACTAATATTAAAAATAAGTAAATATATTTAAATATTTTTATATGTCATAATAATTTAATAAATTTTATATAATATATATAATATATATAATATACTACCGGTATATATATATATATATATATATATATATATAAATATATATATATATATATATATATATATATATAATATATATATATAATAATATATATATAATATAGATATATATATATATATAATATAATATATATATATATATATATAATGCAAAAATAGGAGCGCGTGATTATAGATAATATAAAAATGTAAAGAAAATTTATTTAACTCCGTATAACTAAACAGGGAAATCAAAATATTAAAAAATTAAAAACAGTAGTTACGTTCGAGACTAAAAGTACAACGTCTCCTCTTCCGAACTTTACGATGGAATAAAATTATTTTTTTACAAAAATAAATAACTCTGAGTTGACAACTGTAAAAAAACACAAAACAAAGAAAAAACAGATGGCAACAAAAAATTACTTCACAATAAATTATTTGATGATAAATATTTAATTTTTTCAGATGTGAAATTTCTTGTTATTAGATCAAAATTAAAGAATCCTTCGGAATATTAAAATACATTTAGTTGAAATGAAAAAAGATTCTAATAATTGATTTAAATTTTTATCCTTTGAGTTAAACAAAAAAGTTGCACCTTCCCAATTAATGATGTGCTCATTCTGTGAAAGATGTCTAAAAATGGCATTTTGGTCATTTCCTCTTCTAACCTCACCCCTATGTTGTTCTAATCGGACCTTCAGGGTCTTTAACGTTTCGCCGAAATATGAATTAACACAAGATCCACAAGGAATTTTGTAAACGCCCCCAGTCTTTTCAAATTTAGTGGTATTATTATTGATCAAAATTTGTGATAAGGTATCCGGAAAACTGAATACAATAGTGATATCAAATAAGTGTTTAAACATAAATTTAATGTCAAGTAGTTGAGGTGAGAATGGGATGACTTTAATGTTATCATTAATTAGAAATGAATTATAGAATCTTTTTCCATTTCAACTAAATCTAATTTTAATATTTCCGAAGGATTCTTTAATTTTGATCTAATAACAAGAAATTTCATATCTGAAAAAATTAAATATTTATCATCAAATAATTTATTGTGAAGTAATTTTTTGTTGCTATCTGTTAATTTGCTTTCATTTTTTATATTTCATATTTTAATTTTATTATTTATTTTGTTAAAATTAATTTTATTTCCATTGTAAGTTCTGAAGAGGAGACATTGTACTTTAGTCTCGAAACGTAAACTACTGTTTAATTTTTAATATTTTGATTTCCCTGTTTAGTTCTTAAGTGGTTTTAAATTGTTTCTTTATATATATATATATATATATATATATATATATAATATATAGACCATAACTATATATGTATATATATATAATATTAATATTATATATATAATATATATATATACTATGTCCCAAAATCACTTCGACAGTCATAGAAAGGGGGGGTTAATTAGAGCACTTTCCTCGTAGTTGGTTTATTGTGATAGTTAGATAACAATACAAAGATGATTTTCATTAAACAATGGATAAGTAATGGATGGGCATATATCAACGTTAGCACTATTATGAATTACACAGACTAACTAATAAGATAATGCACTAATTCCCTATCCTAAATAGACCTGCCGGCCTTTGGTTAAATCTAACAATTTCTGTAGGGCACCCTCACGCTATGAAGTTTCTCTAGACAATACTCCCGAGCGTGATTTGGTGGCGTCCCTTCAGGACCTCAGGCCCAAAATCCACAAGCCTCGTTGGCAACTCCCTTTCTTTGGGGAAAAGAAAAGAGGCGCCAAAGTTGAATTTCAAATAAATGTACAGTATGTAAAGAATGAAGCAGACCACCATTTATGCAAAGTGATATGCAGGAGGCTTACAATAGCCTCTTACAGAGATGCATACACTCTAAGACACTGCATGCTATTGTCTTACAAGGATTCCCTATCGTAATTTCACCTTAGAACTGGTGGCCCTTCGAGTGCAAAAAGGATCTCTGCTTCGGAAATAGGGGTGAGGCCCCTAGTTCCGACTTCACAGAGATACTTTTCACCCTCCTTCGATTGGATACATGAAATATAAAGTTGAGGAAAGTGGAAGAACAGGTGAAACACTACTTGTGGAAGGAGAAAGAACTTACAATATGTATATTTAATACCATTTTTAACCACGTTGGTTCTCGTATTAAGTACCATAATAACGTCTTTAATCTCTTATTTTCCTCAAGAGATATTTACCTCGGTTCCTCATTTCTTTTCTCTACTTCTTTTATTCCGCGTTTTTCTTGCGGTTTTGAGGGTCAGGAACGAGATTATAGAAAATTTTGACATTTCTTAAATTTTCTACTACCACCTTATCTCCTTTCACAATATGAGCGTTATTATTAGTGATCTTCACGACTTTATAAGGTCCGTGGAATCTGGGCGAGAGTTTCCCTCGGTTGTATTGTTGACTCTTTACCAGCAGATATTGTGCATCTTTTAAATTACGAGGGACGAACACACTTCTGTTTCTTAAGTTAGTTCTTTGGGAGAGTGGTTTGGCTATGAGTCCTGCCAGTTTTTCAATATAATTGTCATAGGATTTTGGTCCGTCTGGGACAGACGGGTCTATCAAGCCGTCAGGAATGTTTATATCTTGCCCGAACATCAATTTGCTGGGACAGATGCCCGATTCTGAGATAGGGGCGAGCCGAAGCGCGAACAAGACGAATGGTAAAACGTCTAACCACCCTTGACTCTCCATGCCTGGCTCAGCTAGCATGGTTCTTAAACTGGTTAGAATCATCTTATGGGTTACCTCTACCTTGGAGTTCGAGAAGGGTGAATAACTAGCGGTCGTTGTATGCATTATTCCTAACAGTTTACACACACTTTCAAATAAATGTGATGTAAAATTTCCACCTTTGTCTGTGATGAGATTGCTGGGAACTCCACACATCGGAATTAGCTGGTTTATTAATGTTTTAACTATGGTTTCTTTGGTGATATCCTTGAGGGGAAAGGCCCACACATAGTGGGAGTACCTATCAATGAGGGTTAATAAATACTTGTATCCTCTACAGACAGGTAATTTCAATATATCACAGTTTAAATCTTGAAATTTGTAGGAAACTTCTTTATATTTTCCGTAAATAGGATTTATGCCACGTCCTGTTTTGCCTATTTGACATTGGGGACAGCTTCTCACAAGTGCTTTCACTCTCTTATGCATGTTGCGAAACACAAAGTCTCCTTTTATCGCGGTAAGACAGCGCGATATCCCGAGGTGTCCTTGAAAGTGAGTCATCCGTATAACATCGTCTATATGTTGATCAGGGAGAATGACTCTGGCATAATTCAATGAGGTATCAACGAAGAGAGAGACTTCATTCTTCTTGAACCAAAAGGGTTGTTTCTTCACGATTAATGAACTTTTTTCTTTATTTTTAAGTAATGAATTAATGTATTCATCTTCTAACTGATCTTTACTAATTTGTGCGTAATCAACTTCTTTCCTGAAGCGTTTTATCAAGTCAATGTGGGCTTCATTACAGCGCTGAATTAAATTTATTCGTGTATTTTCAGTAAGTATATCATTTATTTCATCTAACTTTTTAGTTGGCGATTTTTCATTTATTTTGAGTAATTCATTTTCTCTTCCATTTCTATTCTCTCTTTCATTCTCAACCCTTTGGGTTTTAAAGTCCCTTTTTTCTCATGAGAACTATTCTCGGAATTTCTTTTGTTTACATTTTGGTTATTTAAAGGGTCTACCTTTTTACCCTTCATTGGACTGCCGCGGCACGGGTGTGGTTTTGTTTTATTACCCTCCGATAACGAGCTTTGAGTTTTGGAGAAAGTTCTTCATATTTGTAGGTGGTTGTAAAATTTGAACAAGAATCCACGTGGAGTATGGGAACTTCGCTCTTATTGGCTAGTTTGCTGAAATGAGGACCAATCACAGTGTTCGTAGGAGAGGAGGTGATTTTTGATATTTCTGCTGCTTCAGTAGTCTCACTTTCTTCGTTATTTGGATCATCATTATTGATATCATTTATTAATAAATATTCTTCTAAGGGATTTTTCTTTTTTGTCAATAATTTGAAAGAAACTTTGTAACTAGTTAATAAATTGAGACTTCTGATTTCACGAATGTTGAAGTTTTTATCGTCATTTGTTCTTTTATATTTGTTTATAAGTTCACGGCAGTTGGTTTCTATATCAATATTTTTATTTGTGAGGAGATAGCCGTACTTCTTGAAGACTTTTGTTAAGCAGACTAAGAGGCGATTTGCTTCGTCATCATAATTTCTTTCGGTAGGTGATAAGAGTGAACTATAAAAGGCAATCGGAAGGTGGTCTGTGCCAGTATCGGATAAAATAACAGCAGCTGTAGATACATTTGTGGTATGTATGATAATTTTGTAATTTAAAGAGGTGCCCGGATAAGCAAGTACAGAAGCATTTTCAACAGCATTTTTAATATTTTTGAAGGCTTTATCTGCTGTGAGATTCCAACAGACGCGGCGGTTCGAGTAAGGTTTCCCTTTTAAAAATAGATTTAGGGGCGCTGTTAATTCAGAAAATAATGGGACGCTGCTGCGGTAAAAGCTCACTCGGCCGAGGAAAGATCTTAATTCTTTGATGGTTCGGGGCTTTGGGGTGTTTAAAATATCCCCAATTTTCTCATGATTAGGTCTTATACCATTTTCATTGACCGTATATCCCAAGTATTCAATCTCTTTTTTGGCCACTTGGCATTTTGTGGGATTTAAACTGATATGTAGATAACTTAACCTCTTCAATACCTTCTCCAGGAGGATTTTGTGCTCTTCTTCGGTCTTTGTGTGAATCAATACGTCATCCATATAGGCCTGAGTATTCGGTAGGCCTTGTAGGACTGTATCAATGTAAGATTGAAAGATAAAGGGTGATGACACATAACCCATGGGAAGATTTTGGTAGATAAGAGCCGACGTTGAAAGTGATGGTAAAGTACTTTTGTGAGTCTGGGGCTAATGGCACTGAGTAAAATGCCTGCGTCACGTCAAGTTTAGTGAAAAGACGGCTCCCCTGCAGGTTTGATATTGCATCTTGCAGGTGCGGAAGTCCATAGACTCCTATCTCAGCTCTTTTGTTCAATTCTCTAAAATCGGAGATTATTCTGACTCGATTTTCGCTTTTCTGAAGCACACTCATGGGAAAAGACCAGAGGCGAATGGCTGCGGCGGAGGACTCCTGTAGCTACGAGGTTGTCAAGTTCTGCTTTTGTTTGAGCATAAAGTTTATGGGGGACCTTCCTTGGCTTAAGGGAGATGGGTGGTCCTTCTATATCTATTTTGTAAGGATAATTGTTGGCTAGTTCTATTAATACTCTCTCTGGAATATAGGCGGCTTCTTCGTCAGTAGTTATTTGGCCGTCCTCAGCTATTAATGCTGTGCTCATTCTCTTATTTTTATTTTTATATTTTTCAAAGATTTCATTCCACCTTTTTTCTTGTTTCAATTTGATGTGGTGGTTTTCGGGGAGATAAGGGTTTACAAATAACTCTGAATATTTCGATAATAACTCATTAAAATTTAAAGAACTAGAAGGTACATGCACAGGAGGAGGAGAGAGAGAGAGAGATTCGAAGAAGAAGAAAGAGGAGCATCATTAATATGAAAATTCACATTTCTACTCAATTTTATGGTCTTATTTGTAATTTGATCTAACAATAAATCTTCTTTAAAATTTATGCCCATCTCAAAATTTTTTAAAAAGGTTAATCCTAAAATATTGGTGCTTACATTAGCTACATAGAAAGTATCCCGATAAGTACGTCCCAATCCCAGATCGACTTCAATATTTTTAATATCATAGATTTCAATTTTTGAATTATTAGCAGCAAGCATATATCCTACCGGTGCTTTCTGATGGTCATTAGCACTGCATGATAAGAGGTTGCTTATAGAGCCGCAGTCGACCAAATAATCGATCTTATTTAGTGTGTCATAGACTTTATACAAGGTCAAATTGTCAATATTGCAAACCCTTTTGTCTCCCTCAACAGCGGCTGCAACTATCTCACTGCTTAAGCAGCGCTCGTCATCAGCACTCAAATCAGTTGGGTCTGACAGGATATTTGCTTCATTGCTTCCATTTTCACTTGTATTATCTATAACACCCCCCCCCCATTTAATAAATTTGAGTTAAAAAAGACGTATCCCACATGCAAGGGACTAACAGTAGTAATAAAATGGTTATATTGTACATTACCAACATCGCTTGAGACATTTCTTTCGAGACCTGTATTGAGGTCAGTATTATTTAATATAATATCATTATTTGTTGATATATTTTTGTTTTGTGGACTACTACTACTTCTCAGATTTAAATTTTTAGAGTTCTTTAAACTAGAAGGAGCATGCTTTCCTTGTACATTTGTGTGAATTGAATAAGATTGATTGATACGGTTTTCATTTATTTGTTCATTTTTTTCACTTTTATTGTTATTTTTAATGGAATTTATTTTTATCATTTGTAAGTTAGTGCCGGGAAGAAGCTGTATCTATATTTTGACTGGGGTTTAGACTGTCATTATAAATTATAGGTTAATTATCATTTTCATACAAAACCCGTAGATTTTATCGCTTCAAATGCATAGTTATTATTATTATTATTATTATTATTATTATTATTATTATTATTATTATTATTATTATTATTATTATTATTATTATTATTATTATTATTATTATTATTATTATTATTATTATTATTATTACTACTATTATTATTATTATTATTATTATTATTAGTATTAGTAGTAGTAGTAGTAGTAGTAGTAGTAGTAGTAGTAATAAAATTTTCACTATTTTTATTATTGTTAATAGCGTTATTTGGATTGATATAATTTTCATTTAATTCTTCAGCACTTTTATTTAGTAAGTTTATTTCATTAATCACATCACAGTTTGTAATAGGGTCACTTATCACTTGAATGGTATTATTAAATCTCACTTTTCTATTGTGAGTATGGTTTTCACGGCTGCTATTAGATGGTAAAGTTCGCAGCCTTGTTAGCAGTTTTCCGACGACGATGGGACATTTTTCTGGTTATTACTATATATTAATGGATACATAGGACACTCATTGCTCTCACATTTGTAGGCTTTGAAGAGATAGCGACCATGATAAAAGCATAATTGATTGACAGCGTTATTAAAGGCTTTACTGTACCCATTTGTATCTGATTCTGAGTAGCGCGACCTACTTTTCTCGCGTGTCCTATTTCCTCTCTCAGCTGAGTTCGCTTGGTTTTTAATGAACAGCTGAAAGTCGTGGGCGAGCTCGGTCACAATTTTTGTGAGGTGGGCCATCTGGTGGGCGATTTCACTCTTGCTCTCAGTTTCAGGTTGGCGCTCTTGGTTGCGCGCGCTGGGATGAAGGTAGGCGGAGTCTGTTTTGTTACGTACAGAATTTACAGAGCTCCAAGTCTGTTCTTCGTTTGGTTGATGATAATTTCTTCCTTTTCGAACAAAATTCTTATAAAGATCATCTGAAACTTTGACCATCCTTACAAGGTCATTTTCTTCGGCTAATGAATACACTGACATTTGAATATTTTGGGGCATCTGCTCCAAGAAGAGGTCTATCGCAAATTTGGGGTTGTGTTCTACCAACACATCGAAGCTTTTATTCCCCAATACCCCCTTGACACGATGGAGATATTCACTGGGCAATTCATCGGGTCTCATGCCTTGTTTGAATGACATCTCGGATCCTGTTTCTTAAGGCGGGGAGGTAAACTTCTTCTATGTTTTGTAATAGCAGACGATAAGCGTTGTTTTGAAGAGGGAATGTGATTTTGGAGACCAAATTTGTGGGCAAAATTGGAGCTAACAAACGAACACGTTCGTGGGTATCTTCTATGTGATTTAGTTTGAAGATCGCAGTGGTCGCACTTAACCAATTTATAACATCGTATGGATCAAAGGTTGGTAACTGACTTGATGTTAATTGACTGTATGTTTTTAAAGGTGAGTCGATATTGGGACGCCGCGTCCTTTCCTTTTGGCGCGAAGATGGTGGCGTCGTTTCCACCTCCGTTTCTGAGAGAGAGGCAGATGGGCCTCCCTCATCATGAGAGGGGGAGAAGCGTTGGGGAGAGGGAGTTAGGTCCTTCCCTTTTTTGTGGACTTCTTTGTTTGAGTCCTAAGAGTCAGCTTCTTCGTCGATACCATTTTCTATGGTCTTGTTGTTACCGACTGAGTTTTGAGTCAACTGTTTGGCGTTGGTTTTAAGCCTAAATCGAGAGCTTGAATTTGAATTTTCGCTTTCGAAGTAATAACGACTTTATTTTCTTATTTAAATGATGTTGATAAGAAACTTTTTCTTCACGTTATTAATTTTGACTCAAATAATTTATTTACTTTATCTAGCTATCAATATTTAAGCACAAAAACTACGAGGAAAGCATTTCTCTCTCGATTTTTTTTTTTTTCAATTACACCTATCTGACTCAATTAGGGGGTTTTGCCCTGTCGCTCCGGGGTTCACCAAAATGACGTCTAGGCCGAAATCACTTCGACAGTCATAGAATGTGGGGGTTAATTAGAGCACTTTCCTCGTAGTTGGTTTATTTGTGATAGTTAGATAACAATACAAAGATGATTTTCATTAAACAATTGGATAAGTAATGGATGGGCATATATCACCGTTAGCACTATTATGAATTACACAGACTAACTAATAAGATAATGCACTAATTCCCTATCCTAAATAGACCTGCCGGCCTTTGGTTAAATCTAACATCCTCACGCTATGAGGTTCACTACAAGACTCCCGAGGGTGATTTGATGGCGTCCTTTCTGGACCCAGGCACCAATCACAGCCTCGTTTGGCACTCCCTTTCTTTGGGGAAAGAAAAGAGGCGCCAAACGTTTGAATTTCAAATAATGTACAGTATATAAGTATGAAGCAGACCACCATTTATGCAAAGTGATATGCAGGAGACTTGCAATAGCCTCTTACAGAGATGCATACACACTCACACACTGCATGCTATTGTCTTACAAAGATTTATTATAATTATTTCTATATATATATATATATATATATATATATATATATATATATATATATATATATATATATATATATATATATATATATATATATATATATATATATATATATATATATATATATATATATATATATATATAAAATAAATAAAGTATTTTCATGTATTTCTCAATTAATCTTGTTTGTAACTCTTACATGTATCACTTCAATATTTTATAAAAGTTTGCTTTTCCTTTTTTGGAGCTCTTTCAAACATTTCCTGTGAGAGAGAGAGAGAGAGAGAGAGAGAGAGCAGAGAGAGAGAGAGAGAGAGAGAGAGAGAGAGAGAGAGAGAGAGAGAGAGTATAGAGAGAGAGAGGGGAGATTGACTAAGAGAGAGAGATAGACTAAGTGAGAGAGAGAGAAAGAGAGAGAGAGAGAGAGAGAGAGAGAGAGAGAGAGAGAGAGAGAGAGAGAGAGAGAGAGAGAGAGAGAGAGAGAGAGAGAGAGGGAGAGAGGGATTTGATCATTAAGAGAGAGAGAGAGAGAGCGAGAGAGAGAAAGAGAGAGAGATAGAGAGAGAGAGAGATAGGAGAAAAAGGATAGAGTTAGAGAGAGAGAGAGAGAGAGATTATAAAAATTGTCAAGTTTTTGTCTCTTTTACAATCTACATGTATATTCATTTGTATTGTTTTCCTCTCTCTCTCTCTCTCTCTCTCTCTCTCTCTCTCTCTCTCTCTCTCTCTCTCTCTCTCTCTCTCTCTTAGATTAGATTACCAAGTTTATTACAATGTGGATTTCCAAATACACGCCTAGATATTTTCTGTATCTCTCTCTCTCTCTCTCCGACTCTGTTTTCTCTTTTTCTACTTCTTCTGTATAGTTCTTTTTCTTTTATATGTGTTTAACAGCATACACTCAATAATTATAGTATATGTATATATATATATATATATATATAGTATATATATATATATATATATATATATATATATATATATATATATATATATATAAATAATAAAAATAAAAATAGAAATATATATATATATATGTATATATATATATATATATATATATGTATATATATATATATATATATATATATATATATATATATATATATATATACATTGTAGTTAAATTATTCATATTTTGCAAATATATTTATATATATATATATTTATATATATATATATATATATATATATATATAATATATATATATATAGATATATATATATATATATATGAGTATAGCTACATATATACTTTTTATTACTTAATTCGAAGCATTTTTATATATATATATATATATATATATGAAGTTATGCAATGAAAACATGAAAGCGTTTCACACGATAAATGCGAAACGGTTAAACCACATTAGATAGGTATATGGTAGTATAGTGTGGTATATATATAGAGAAAGAGGTGTAGAGGTAAAGAGGTGTAGTAGGTAGTAAGATCCGAACGAAGCACACTG
>JABUQX010122254.1:0-19110 GCA_015478945.1 Trachelipus rathkii | reverse complement strand
GGCATTAATGCAAGAAGCTCTGGGGGGTGATCTGACACCCATATCCCCCCATAATTTAATACATACGCATATTATTATCATCATTGATACATTAAGATTAATATATATATATATATATATACATATATTACATATACATATACATATATATATTATATATATATATATATATATATATATATATATATATATATATATATATATATACATATATATATATATATATATATATATATATATATATATATATATATATACATATATATATATATATATAGAGTATAGAGTATATATATATATATATATATATATATATATATATATATATATATATATATATATATATATATATATATATCTATTTAAAATTTTACTGAAGGTTAATTGTAATAAAAATATAAATTATTTGAAAAAAATTATTTTTTTACATAGAAACCCTTTTTTTTAGGCTAAAAAGCAGGTTTATCCAATCAAATAAGCAGACTTTTTATGTTTGTATATGTTAAAAGAAATTCTCAGTTTATAAGTAGGATACTGGGTTTTTAAAAATTGATCAACAAAAGGGGGGGTGGTGGGGATTTTTTTTTTTAACACCTTATAACTTTTTTAAAAATTGTTGTACAGATTTTTTTATTCATGCCTTTTTTATAGATCTTTTTAAAATGCATTTTGTATTTTGATTCTGCATTAAGTAGAACCAAAGTTATCAGTCTTTGAAAGAAGTGAGTATCGCGGAACCCCCCAAAATTGGGGGGGCTGTTTTGCAGCCCCAACTCAAAATTGGAACCTAATATTTTAGGGGAATGAGTTTGTGCCAAAATGAGTTTGTATACCAAATTTTATTAAAATCGGAGGGGGTCGGGTGCAACTTTGCAAAAATTTTGCATGATTTGTCAGAGAATGCACCATATATATATATATATATATATATATATATATAATAAAACTATATATATATATATATATATATATATATATATATATATATATATATATATATATATATATATATATATATATATATATATATATATATATATCAGCTGTCCCTTGCTTCCCCACAACTGGGATAGGGAGCGTAAACATCACAAATCTGAGCTACTACTGTTTTGGGTTTTTTCATTTTTCCTTTCCTTTTAAGCAATAACTGCAATTTCATAATAATTTAATTGTTTGTTTTCAAAATTGTTAAGTTATTATAAGTTTGATTATAACAGTAATGCCAAAGACTCTGGGATCCGGAAGAAAACTAGGAAATGAATGGACTGAAGTTCAGAATGTCTAAGGCACCAGCAAAGTAAATGTAAATATTACAGTGATACAATTAGCAATAAAATTGAAAGAATGAAAGTGCATCGGAAAAAATCTTGTAAGCGCTTGTCATATTCTCTGGCAAATCTAGTGAATAAAGTGCTAATACAACCGTTGAAAGTATGGATCTTACAGATGTAGAAGAAAGGGATTCATCCACTTTCGATGGCTGCAAGACATTCAACAATGAAAACATGGTTATCTGTATCTGACACATTAAAAACTCAAAAGAAATTGTGTAAATATACCATTAAAATGACAATGTGTACACAAAAATTCAAAAAAAATCATAATAATGCATATTTCTACATATATTTGAGGTATTTACATGATGGTATTCTTAATTTGCTCTTAATTCAACAAATACAGCGAAAATACAGAGTGGTGTTTTTTGTGTTCCCTTTTTGGAGTGGTGTTTTATTAGGGTGCAACATGACTATATATATACCTTCAGTATATATTATATAGGTATATATATATATATATATATATATATATATATATATATATATATATATATATATATATATATATATATATATATATATATATATATATATATATATATATATATATATATATATATATATATATATATATTATATGATTTATGGATTTTCAACAAGTGTATGATAGGATTAATAGAGAAGCTCTATGGCAGATGTTAGTGATATATGGTGTTGGTGGTAGTCTTTTGGTTGGAATCAAAAAAGTATGTATGACAATAGTGAAGCGTGTTTAAGAATAAATAGCCTTGAAAGTGATTGGTTTAATATTAATAGCAGAGAGGCAGGGATGTGTTATGTCCCCCTGGTTATTTAATTTGTATATGGATGGAGTTATGAAAGAATTAGAGGTGGGGGTGGCAGGGGAAGGTATTAGAATGATGGAGAATGGAAGAGATTGGAGAATGCCTTACCTATTATATATGCAGATGATTTGGTTTTGTGTGGACAATCAAGAGAGTTTGAGAGGATTGGTAGCTGGATTTGTCAGGTTGTGTAAAAGGAGGGGTTTGAAAGTAACCATAGATAAGAGTAAGGTTATGGTTGTGAGTGAGGACAGTCCTCAGTGTGAAGTTATGTTGGATGGTGAGCAACTGGAACAAGTGTCTGAGTTTAAATACAGGGTGTCTCAAAATAATGTACTAACACTTTGAAATACTATACAAACTTTATTTATGAACATAGTGACAAGTTTAAAGGCTTGCATTACAGAACATAAATGTATTTAAAGAATCATGTTCGCAAATATTCAAAATGATGACCACCATTGTCCAGACACAGCTGATAACACGAACCAATGGAGTCGCAAATGACACAAAATAGTTCATTTGGAATGTTGCGACATTGTCTTTCGATTTCCAATTTCAATGCATTTATTGTTCTTGGTTTTGAGCGATAAACTCTGTCCTTGAGGTTCCCCCATAAAAAGAAGTCCATTGGCGTGAGATCTGGGGAACGTGCAGGGTATTCAATACTACCCCTTCGTCCAATCCAATTGTGCGGAAACTCTGCATCTTCTGCACATTTAGCCATGTACCATTTACAAAATTGAAGTCTCCAGTCTGGATTGTCTTCATTGAGAGCATGGAGTAGTCTTGGTATGTAGCATTTCCAGCGTAGACGCTTCAAGATGCGATGGACACTATCTTTTGAGATGTGTGTTTCCTGAGCCGTTTGTCACAGAGATTTCTGTGGGGAGATGAGTGTTTCCTGTACCTGCTCTTCCTTTGCAGAGTTGGTGGATGTCTGTGGTCATCCAGAATGTTTCTTGTTGACGTTGTGAACGGTTCCATCTGCTTCAAATTTCTCTGATGCGGGCAATGGTCCATTGCGTTGGTGGCAGTTTATCAAACTCCCTTCTGAACCGTCTTTGCACTTCCGTGGCGTTTCCGGTGGTCCAATATCATTTAAGGACAAACTTTCTCTCTTCAAAGCTAAGTTGATCTCCTGCCATTCTGTTACAGTAGTTACACCTGAAAAAACAAAAAGCAGTCAATGTGTTAGTACTTTTTTTTGAGACACCCTGTATTTAGGATATATGTTGGAAGAAAAGGGAATGGGTAATGCAGAGTGTAGTAGGAAATTTGTGAAAGTGGCTGGTACGATTAAATCCTTCTTGGAATACAATAGGATCTTATATAAGGGTATGTTGTTACCTGTGTTAATGTATAGTAGTGAAACTATGGTCTGGAATAAGAGGTATCGATCTAAAGTGCAGTATGTTAGGTGTGAGAAGAATTGATAAAATGAGGAATGAACGCATTTGGGAGTTGTGTGGTGTGAAAAAAAGTAAATGAGAGAATAAATGAAAGTACATTGAGATGGTTTGGTCATGAGGAAAGGATGGATGATAGTCGGTTGGTTAAGCAGATTTATAGTGGTGAGTGTGCTGGGAATCAAGCGGCTGGGAGGCCGAAGAAAAAGTGGATTGAGTCAGTAAAGAAATCCCTGAAAGAGAGGAATGTGAGTTTGGTAGAGGCGAGAAGAAAGGTGCATAGTAGCAATGAATGGCTGTTTTATGAGGGGCTTGTTGTTGGTTGTATTACATCCTGGTAATCTTAATCAAATCGTATTTGTTTTTTGTTTTTTTTTCAGATATATTCGGGCATTGAAACAAATTTCCCTTTAGCAGATGGCATTAAAAATGAAGAGCTAAATGAAAAGGCATCTATAAAGTCAGAATTGAGAGAATCTGAGAAGGAATCCATGTTAGGCAAAGAACTGGTTAACACTGTCATCATAAAATCTGAAAATCTGAAGATGATTGCAAAGAAATCTTGTCCTCAGCACTTAATGGTGTGTTAATTCAAATAATCAGCTAAATATTATTATTATTATTATTATTATTATTATTATTATTATTATTATTATTATTATTATTATTATTATTATTATTATTATTATTATTATTATTATTGTGGTTCTTGTTCTAGAAGCCCATTTTTTGCATTACTCTGAGGCTCACTTACATGAGAAGAAGACAGCAGCTTATTTACATTGACGCTAAGCTGCCTTCTGTCTCGAGATATCAGAGGATATTTCAGAGGAATGGTCTAAATTACGCATAATACTGTATCAATGATATTTAAGTCTGGCCCGAGATAATAAGACAAATTTGGCGTTGGTCGTTGTCTGCGCAGCTTCGGCACCCGCGCTTCTGACTTCACATGATCCTTATATGACAGAACCTCTACTTAGACTTAGTGATAATGCCGATTGACATGTGTCGCTTTTGAATGTTCGTTATTTTGCTGACGCGCTGATATGGTCTGTTCGACACGCATTCGTCGCAAAATCAATACAGCGTCGACGCATAGTTCGACTCAGGGCAGCAATATATCATCCGACGGTCGTCGGTCACTAGTGCCAAAGGAAGATGATATTTGATTTGCGGTAAACGACTTTGGTCTCTTGAGGTGCCCTGTTTTGAGGTGAGTAGCCCAAAATATTGTTTACGTCTCCTCTTCTTTTACTGAGTTCATAGCACAGAAAAGTTTTGAAGAAGAAATATCGACTTTCCTGATTATTTGTGCTTCTTTATTAAATGTTTGTAATGGTTTTGTTAATTAAATTTAATATTGTGGGATATCACAGTTAATTAAATTTACTTAATGCGGCAAATTTCTTCATCAAAAGTTTTCCAAGTTAAACATAGTTGTATGTCTGTAAACTAAAGTTTGTACGATAGATTCTTTGTAAATAGTCGGTGAATAGGACCCATAGTTCATATACAGACCATTATCAGTGGGTTTGACATGACTATTTACAAAGAATCCATCGTAAAAACTTTAGTTTAGAGCATACAACCTATGTTCAACTTGGAAAACTTTTGATAAAGAAATTTGCCGCATTAATTAAAATTTAATTAACTGTGATCATCAGATATTAAGTTGATAATTTGATGACTAAAACCCTAACAAAATTATATAATAAAGAAAGTAAAAATTATCAGAAAAATTCGATGAATTTCTTCTTCAAAACTTCTAATGCTATAGACTTTAATAAAGAAGAGAAGTCGTAATTTTTTGAACTCTCACCTCAAAACTAAAGACACCTCAAAATTAAAGTCAGACTATACCATAAATCCAAACAACTGTCATCTCTTTAGCACAAGAGATGCTTTGACCGACAACCATCACGTTGTGCACATTTAACTGCCCCGAGTCAGACTGTACGTCGACATATATTGTTTACACGACGAATCGATTGGTCGGACAGGGCATATCAACATCGCTACAGTCCCAGCAAAATCTTTGAACATTTCAAAACGGCACATGGTCAATCAACTATTAGCAATATTTCTAAACACTTTACAATATTATACGGATCATGTGAAGTCCAGAAACTTAAAATTGCGGAGGCCTTCTACATCAAAACACGCAGACCAGACATTAACATAAAATTTAATGTATTATCTGTTAGACTAAATATCATTTGATTTAATTATTATATATTAATTTAAGACTCATTCACTCACAAGAATTAATCCTCTGAAGATGTCTCAAGTTTAGAGACGAAACGCGTCGGGAAATGTAAATAAATATATCTTCTTCTTCTCATGTAAATTGTTTTCAAAGATTATTTTAAGAAAATTAAACTATGTACAGAAATAACTATTTAGAAACTTGGAAATAAAATCAAAAACTTTTATAAAATCAAAGGCTGATATTGAATTCCTATATTATTATTATTATTATTATTATGTTGTTGTTGTATGATGAGCAATTGGAACAAGTATCTGAGTTTAAATATTTAGGTAATATGTTAGATGAAAAAGGAGCGGATGATGCAGAAAAGTAGTGAATGGTAGGAAGGTAGCTGGTGCAATTAAATCCTTGGTGGATACAAAGGGACTAGTCTTGAGGGCTCTAGGTTTGCATGAGGGTATGTTGTTACTGGTGTTAATGTATAGTAGTGAAACTATGGTGTGGAATAAGTGGTATAGATCTAAGGTACAATCTGTTTAGACTTTAGATGGTAATCTTGGTGGCGTTTTAGGTGTGTGAGGAATGAATATGATAGTGGTTGTGTGGTGTGCAGAAAGGTGTATATGAGAGAATAATTGAAAATGTATTAAGATGGTTTGGTCATATGGAAAAGGTAAATGATAGTCGGTTGGTTAAGCAGATGTATAGTATTGTTTGTGCTGGGAATCGACTGGTTGGGAGACTGAAGAAAAAGTGGTTTGAGTCGGTAAAGAAATGCAAGTTTGGCATGGGGCGAGAAGAAAGGTGCATAATAGGAGTGAATTGTGGGTTTTGTGAGGTTGTATAGTTGTGGGCCTGGCCCAAGGAATGAACCCTACATTAACAAGATACTACACTAAGGGTCCATTGCTGTTTTGTGATGCCCTATGGTGAATTTATTTTTTACTGCAGCAAGCTTTCACTTTTGGGTAAGGGGGGAGGAGGGAGGTGCTTTCCTTTCGACTTTGTCATGTTCTACTACTTTTCTGTTTCCAGTGTATGCTGTCCACCTCACTTCTAATCTGGGGAAAGGAGGTAGATGATATTATTATTATTATTATTATTATTATTATTATTATTATTATTATTATTATTATTATTATTATTATTATTATTATTATTATTATTATTATTATTATTATTATTATTATTATTATTATTATTATTATTATTATTATTATTATTATTATTATTATTATTATTATTATTTCCTTTATAGAAATTTAAGAGCCTGAAGAATGTTTCTTCCTTGTTGAAGAAAGTAAGTGAAAAATGTTCAGAGGCAAATTTTGAATCAGATGAAGAAAGATTCTTTGGCAAACTTGTGACACTCAAGAAGTTAAGTGATAAGGAATTGAAGGTAAATTTTTATTTAAGCATTGCTAGTTTGAAAAATAATTATTATTTTTATTATCAATATTATCAGCTGCCCCTTAGTTCCCCAGAACTGGTTGTGGGGTGCGCAAGCATGCACCAGAAATCTGAGGCATGCGTGAACATTTTTTGGTCATAAATAAATGGTAGCCAGCTACCAATGTCGCCTCTTACGACAAGCAGAACTTACTTTGTGTAAATTCTTTCTCCCCCACACACAGGGATATTATTATTATTATTATTATTATTATTATTATTATTATTATTATTATCCACCTTCTCTCCCAAGACTGGGGTAAGGTGCGCAACATGTACCGGAAACAGAAAAGTAGTAGAAGAATATGACACAAGTCGAAAAGAAAGCCCAGCCATACTGCCCCCTTTATACCTTTTAAGGAGAACTCGTCGCAGTTAGACGGACCCTCACTATGGCATCTTGTCAATGTAGGGTTCATCTTTTGGCCCAGGTGGGCCACAACCATATCCCCTCACAAAACCCCGCCATTCACTCCTATTATGCACCTTTCTTCTCTCCTCGGCCAAACTCACATTCCTCTCTTCAGGCATTCCTTTACTGACTCAATCCACTTTTTCTTCAGTCTCCCAGCCGGTCGATTCCCAGCACACTCACCACTTTACATCCGCTTAACCAACTGACTATCATCTATCCTTTCCACATGACCAAACCATCTCACCGTACTTTCATTTATTCTCTCATTCACCCCTTTCTTAACACCACACATCTCTCTAATACGTTCATTCCTCATTTTATCAATTCTTCTCACATCTAACACGCCCCTAAGATTGTCCATCTGAACACATTGTATGATCTATACCTCTTATTCCAGACCATAGTCTCATTACTATACATTAACACAGGTAACAACATACCTTATGTAAAACCCTATCGCACTCAATACTCAATCCCTTTACATTCACCAAGGATTTAATTGCACCAACCACCTTCCTGCCATTCACAACTTTCCTACTACACTCTACATTATCCGCTCCGTTTTCATCCAGCATATTTCCTAAATATTTCAACTTAGACACTTGTTCCAGCTGCTCACCATGTAACACAACTTCACACAGAAGACTGTCCTCACTCACAACCATAACCTTACTCTTATCTACATTTACTTTCAAATCAATCCTTTTACACACCCTGCCAAATCTCTCTACCAATCCTCTCAAACTCTGTTCATATTCGCGACACAAAACCAAATCATCCGCATATAATAGGTAGGGCACTGTAAGGGAGAGTGACAAAGCACTGTATGACTGAAACCCACAAGGGAAAGTTACCCCTCTCCGAACTGAAATTTACCCGGTAGGAAAACAAGTCTCCTTCAACATTCACACTTAAATTTAAGAAAAACTACAACTACGATCTGATACTAAGACTAAAGCTACAATCTACGACTGGGAAGGACAGTTAGTTTGGAATGTATTAGTCTAGTCACTACTATTAGTATTATTAGTGGCATTAGTGCTACTAGTACTATCAATGTTATTAGTATTAGTAGTGTTATTAGTGTTACTAGTACTATCAGTGTTATTAGTATTAGTAGTGTTATTAGGGTTTTCATTAACGGTTATCGTGTTTCTTACCAGAAATAAGAAGACGACGTCTCCAACAAATTCTCGAAAACACTTTCACTATCGCTGAGTTAATTTCCTCTTTTTACTGTAGAACCCACACCACTTGGCATTAAGATTTCCAGTATCGTTTGTGCTACTAGTACTATCAATGTTATTAGTATTAGTAGTGTTATTAGTGTTACTAGTACTATCAGTGTTATTAGATTAGTAGGTTTATATTGCACCGCAATTATAAACTGAATAGGTCCAATGTCCCAAAAATTTCACTTCCGATTCCAATAATAAATAATGAGTGTAAATAAATGGAACAAGGTATGAGGAAATGTGTATATATAATGGATGCAATAAAGACCAAATATATTACTGAACTTTGTTATCCTGTTCGTTCCTGATAGAGTTGTAATGACGGAGAATACAGTTCTCAGGATGACAACAATGTACTGGGCTTCCAAATCCCAAGAATGACGGAAAGGAATCACACTGTAAAATTCCTGAAGTGGCAGACACTGGCAATGGGAAATGCAATGTGATCCAAATATAAGCATGATGAATTGGCAAGAAGACCTAAAATTTAGCAAGATGTAATCCAGAATTAGCACTGGCAATGTGTGATCCAAATATAAGCACTGACACTATGATCCCAAGATAAGCAAGAACCACAGGCCTCTCAATTAGCAAATCCCAGAAATAGCACGATGATTTGCAGGCCCTGCGCTAGCAAGGAGATCCAAAAATAAGCACTGGCAATGTACTGGCACCTGTATAAATAGCAGAGGCAAAAGCAGATACTGAGATTCTCCATAATAAGCAATGAACACAGTTAACGGAATTAAATAATAATAAATTATAAAAAAAAGATATGCAATGATGAATAAAATATTAATACTGAATTGAGTGCTTACCCTAGGAGAATATATCCCTCGATTAGGGTGCTTGCTGAAAGTCCTGTGGGACAAGCAACTGAAGAATCTGATGAGTAAGAAGTAGTTAAGCACTCAAATATAAATGAAGCAATCAAGATACATCTATAAAAGAAAGCAAGCTATAAACACAATAATCATAGATCTAACATAAATGATGCTTACGTTCACAGATGCGTATTCTCCTGTCCGCAAAGAATATGTTGAGATGTGGTCCTTATTGTAAGTGGCACACTATACAGAAATAAGCTGTGAAATGCCTACTACTACTTATAATATATTGTCCTAAAATATCGAGAATTAGTAGCAAGGGGGAAAACATAACGTGATTACGATTTTTAAAGAACAGAAGCAGAAATAAATAAATATATAATATATATATATATATATATATATATATATATATATATAATATATAATATATATATATATATATATATATATATTATAATATATATATATATAATATATATATTATATAAATATATATTAAATATATATAATATAATTATATATATAATATATATATATATATATATATCATATATATATATTATATATATATATATTCTTTACTCTACCTTTTCTCCCCAAGACTGGGAGTAAGATGCGTACATGCATCGGAAAAGAAAAGCAGTAGAAGAAATATGACAAAAGCGAAAAGAAAGCCCAGACTTACCTCCCCCCCCCTCTGTACCATAATTAGTAAGAAACTCGTCGCAGTCAGAAAATCCACCCTAGAGCTTCACGGACCGGACGGATCCTCACTATGGTAAATCGTTCAAGTGTAGGGTTCATCCCCTTTGCCCAGGTCGGCCACAACCATACCCCCTCACAAAACCCTGCCATTCTATCCTATCATGCACCTTTCTTCTGCCTCTGCCAAACTAACATTTTCTCTCCGCCAGACATTCCTTTACAATCAATCCATTTTTTCTTCGGTCTCCCACCTGGTCGATTCCCAACATTACTCACCATATACCATCCACTTAACAACCGACTATCATTCATCCTCTCCACATGACCCAAACCATCTCAAACATACTTTCATTTATTCTCTCATTTTAAGTATCTCACCCCACAACTCTCTAATACATTCATTCCTCTTTTATCAATTCTTCTCACACTAACACGCCCTAAGATTGTCCATCTGAAAACACATTGAACTTTAGATCTATACCTTCTATTCCAGACCATAGTCATACATTAACACTACATAGCACAGGTAACAAAATACCCTATGTAAGACCCTTAGCGCACTCAAGACTTAGTCCCTTTACATCCACAACGATTTAATTGCACCACCCATCTTCCTTCCATTCACAAATTTTCTACTTACTACTACACTTTGCATCATCCCGTTCCCTTTTCACCAAACATATATCCTAAATATAAAACTCAGACACTTGTTTCCAGCTGCTCACCAATCTAACATAACTTCACATCGAGGACTGTCCACACACTCACAACCATAACCATTACTCTTATCTACGTTACTTTCAAAACCCCTCCTATTTACCACACTGCCAAATCTCATCTACCAATCCATCTCAAACTCTCATCATATTCACCACACAAAACAAATCATCCGCAATAATAATAAATAATATTAATATATAATAATAATAATAATAATAATAATAATAATAATAATAATAATAATAATAATAAAAATAATAATAATAATAATAATAATAATAATAGTTTCTCTTGATTAATTACACTGGTCAACAACATTTTTCTGTCATAAGGTTTCCCAACGGTTTTAAGGTAATTCTGGGGAGCTGATTCGAAATCTGTCATCGGTTTGTCTATCACATCAGTTTTTTGAGATATCACATATTTACCTTAAGGTCTTTCGCAAAATTTCATCGATTTTTGAATATCTGAACAGACTTTACATATAAGATTAAGGTAAGATGCAATATACAATAATAATGAAAAATCACATTTTTAGTCCGTAGCACAAAGTTGTGATAGTGAATACATATTAATGTGAGTGAAAGCTTATTACCATTTTAGAATTGACGTGTGAAATTAAGGAAAATATGTACAAAAATGTTGATTGACAATAGTGATGTTACATTTGCATAAACGACCTCTTCATTGACGATCTCCGATGTACAGCTTGTGGAATGTCTCTCATCAAGGACCAGCAGTAATCTGCCATTATGTTGGTGTCCCATCGGCCTTGGTAGCTTTCTTACATAACTTTAGTCTTGATGAAAGCGTTCACTGCTCACGTGACCCAAGTGCTCTGGAAAGTCTTCCAAGTGACTATGTAAGTAATGACTTTTTAAATCAATGAAAAATTACAGAGCGCTTCGGGATAAACTTCCAGATTAGCTTCTCCACAATTTCTCAGTAGTTGTCTGCTTTCCTGTTCCCAAGGAAATTCCGTAACACATCAGAGAATGTATTCCATGCTCTAGCCTCTGCCGCAGTCATTGTTGTTTGTTGCAACAAAGTGTGGATCACTGATGAGTTTTCTTACTTTAGGGCCATCAAATATTCCTGCCTTTTTCTTCTCGGCACTGAGACTTGGAAGATTGAAAAAAATATAGCTGAAGCTGTCTCCAGTGTGATCAAGAGCTTTGTCGAATTGCTTCATTAACCCAAGTTTGATTTGCAGTGTGGGAAATATCAACCAGAGGCTCATTCTGATTCAAACTGATTCTTGGTGACCAGGTCTATGTCACCCAGTGTTCTAATGCAGCTCTACTGTCCCAGTAGCACAGGAAACAAGGGTATTTGGTGTGACCTTCTTGCTGCCCCAGCAGAAAATTAATCATTTTCAAATCCACACAAATTAACCATCCATGAAGATGGTATTGCACTCTATCCAGAATTTTATTGATATTGGCATACTCTTCTTTTATTTGTACAGAGTGTCCTATTGGGATTGAACCATATATATTTCTGTTGTCTAAACATTTCAAACTTCTTTTACTACTGTCAATGAAAAGTCTCCATTCACTTGAATCATATGCAAGCAACATCAACATTTTCAACATCAATCTCTGGTAGCTCAGTAAATACAGGCACAGTTATTTACTCACAGTGTTCAACTGGTCGTCTGGCAGATGGAATATTTGGGTATTGGTAAGGCAGAAGTAGAAGTCATCCAAATGGTTTGCTGGTTCTCTCCAAACCATTGGCACACCAAATCTCAACCAAGCATCCTTTCCTTTAGACCATGATGGCAAAGTTTCAACACACGTTTTGCACAATTTGTGAGGAGTCCAATATTTGTTTTGGTCTCCCAGTCCTACTTTAAAGTAGGCAAGATACACCCTCTTTACAAAGGTATTAATGTTGCGCCTTTGATCCTGCAAAGTGAAGCTCCCACAGATGTAGCAGAAGATATCTGTGTCATTACGACATCTCCTCCTTCTGGATGTTGTAGCCATTGTTAGATCACAACCTGCAAATGAAAAATATTATATAAATTGTGATAAGTACATAAAATGATTGTAATATGCAGTAATGTAATAAATTGTGAAATATACATAAAATAATATTAATAAATGCACTATTGTCCAAATACAACAACATCTTTTATCACTAAAGCAGTCTTTGACTCGCAACAGTTTGCAATCATCAGTGACAAAGTGTTAATTTCTGGTAAAATCACTGAAAATAGGGTTTACCGATTGCATAGAAATGGGATGTGATAGAGCAAATCTGAGATAAGGTTTGGAATCAGCACCCTCGAATTAGCATAAAACAGCTGAAAAAGTCCATGCCAAATGTTTTTTTTTTCTTAGCCCAGTGTATTAATGATTTATTTAATAGTAAAATCATTCATGTTTCTTATATTTCAACTTAATATTTTATGTAATTTTAATATATAGTAAGTATCTTCAAAACATTGATTTAAAAATTTTTAATATGTGAGAACATGGACAGACATACAAAATTTTAGTACTTTAAATTTAGAGCTCTTAAATTATGATGCAGAAACAATCTTTCTCCGGTTTCTGGTGTAATATTTCCTCACTTAATCGGCATAAAACTGACGATGACTATTGAGGAAAAAGATGCCGATGATGATGACTATTAATCGTCCTATCACTAATAATATTAATAACTTTATGTTTGTGTTTATTCAAAAAATATTCCATTTCCATTTTACAGTAAGTATTAACAAAGTTTAGCTACTAGCTTTTATGTTTCAACATGATTACAATTTACAAGAAGATTCTTTAACTAGCTACAATAAAAAGAATAAAAATAATGAAAGAAGAGACCTCAATTAATCAGCTGAAAATACAAAATAAAAAAACGCTATTATTCAAACATGACAATAATAATATACTCCTTTAAGATAAAGATAAATATTCAATACTCAAATTCAAAAATTCTCAAATTGTGATGCAAAAGCATTAAGCTTTCACTAGTATGGCGAGAGCCTGTTCCTTTCTGGCGTGTTTACATTCCCACCTACACTAAAATTACGCTCGCTCTCGACTGATGAGGGAGGGGCTGATAAATATTTGCTTACAATCACTTAATAATGGAAACCTTGGCCCATTTTCATGCCACCACATGAAAGGATTCTCTTCTGTAGGCAGTATCTCCATGTTTTCGTAGAGCCTCATCTCTTCTTTCACAGATTGCAAATTTGAATTATCTTTGCTCCTTGATGACTGTCTCCAGTTTTTCGATGAGGTTCTATGGTGTGATTCCTTTGAAGGTGAATGAGATGTCAATGCAATTTTGGCCATGAACTTTTCAAAGTCTAACATATCCAAGTCCTCATCTTCAGGTTTATTTGCTGAAAAGCCCCATTCGTCCACCATCCAGTGCTGTGCCAGGGTTGCTTGATAAGGGCGGCCTTCACTTCTGTGAATTCTTTTTTTTTGTCACGCGAGCAAGCTCCTCGCGTTATGCTATTAAATGCATTCAGAAGTGGTCACCGTCTGGAGAAGCCATTTTGAGTTCAGCTATCTTAAGGGAATTTCCTTATTAGAGCCTTTTTTATATATCAAAACTAGATTTATTATTGAATCTAAAAAGTTTCTCATAATTCTGTCACCCAAAAGTAAGAAAAGTACGGCCATATTAACCATACCGATACCAAGAAAATTGGCCGATACCGATACTACGGACATCCCTAATTTAATACTATTAAATTTGTATTTTTTTGTTTTTAATTTTTGTTATTTATTTGTTCGAGTCAATCGTAAATTTTGTATTTCAGTATTCTAATGTTAAAAATTGTTTAACATTAAAAGAATTTTTGAAAAGTAGTAATTCCGCCGCTTGGAGGCGTTAATATTACGTTTTTCTTCATACAATATAAATTTTTATTTTATATATAGATTATGTGTATACATGTGCAGACACTGCTTGGCGATGCTGGTGAAGAAAGAAAAGGGCTCCCAAAATGAAAAGGAGTTCAAGAAGCAAACCTCAAACGTCAGTAACGCTTATCAAACCATTATGAATAGTCATTTAAAAAACCCAGTTGCAGATTTTGTAATTTTAGTTTTAAAAGCAAAGATGAATTGAAAAGCCATCTAAAGATACATAACAAAAGGAAGTTTAAATGTGTCTATTGCAATTATAAATCTAATTGTAAATATAACCTAGAAAGGCATTTGCTAATTCACAGCAATATAAAATTGTTCAAATGTGCACATTGCAGCTATGAAAGTAATTGGAAAAGTGACTTAAAAAGACACATGCTTGTGCATCGAAATATAAAGTTATTTAAGTGTTCTAAGTGTATCTATGAATCGTAATGATAAAAAACGACTTAAAAATCCACTTGCTAAATCATGAAAACATAAAATTGTTTAAATGTTCTGAGTGTAGCTATGGATGTAATAAGAAAGGACACTTAAATAGACACATGCTTGTGCATCGAAATATAAAGTTATTTAATTGTTCTAAGTGTAGCTATGAATGTAATGATAAAAGATCACTAAAAATCCACTTGCTAAATCATGAAAACATAAAATTGTTTAAATGTTCTGAGTGCAACTATGGATGTAATAAGAAAAGCGACTTAAAAATCCACTTGCTAAATCATGAAAACATAAAATTGTTTAAATGTTCTGAGTGCAGCTATGGATGTAATAGGAAAAGAGAGTTAAATAGACACATGCTGGTGCATCGAAATATAAAGTTGTTTAAGTGTTCTAAGTGTAGCTATGATTGTAATGATAAAAGAAATTTAAAAATCCACTTGCTAAATCATGAAAATGTAAAATTGTTTAAATGTGCTAAGTGCAGCTATGGATGTATTAATAAAAGCGACTTAAAAATTCACTTACTGAATCATGAAAACATAAAATTGTTTAAATGTTCTGAGTGTAACTATGAATGTAATAAGAAAGGACACTTAAATGGACACATGCTTGTGCATCGAAATATAAAGTTATTAATTTTCTAAGTGTAGCTATGAATGTAATGATAAAAGATCACTAAAAATCCCACTTGCCTAAATCATGAAACATAAAATTGTTTTAATGTCTGATCCAGAAAGACAAACAGACTTTCTTCGAATTAAAAATCCACTTGCAAAATCATGAAAACATAAAATTGTTTAAATGTTCTGAGTGCAACTATGGATGTAATAAGAAAAGCAACTTAAAAATCCACTTGCTAAATCATGAAAACATAAAATTGTTTAAATGTTCAGAGTGCAGCTATGGATGTAATAGGAAAAGAGACTTAAATAGACACATGTTGGTGCATCGAAATATAAAGTTGTTTAAGTGTTCTAAGTGTAGCTATGAATGTAATGATAAAAGAGATTTAAAAATCCACTTGCTAAATCATGAAAATGTAAAATTGCTTAAATGCTCAGAGTGCAGCTATGAATGTAAAAAGAAAGGAGATTTAAATAGACACATGCTTGTGCATCGAAATATAAAGTTGTTTAAGTGTTCTAAGTGTAGCTATGAATGTAATGATAAAAGAAACTTAAAAATCCACTTGCTAAATCACATAAAAATGTAAATGTTTTAATGTTGTAGTGCAGCTATGGATGTAATAATAAAGGAGACTTAAAAATCCACTTGCTAAATCATGAAAACATAAAATTGTTTAAATGTTCTGAGTGTAGCTATGAAAGTAATAGGAAAAGAGACTTAAATAGACACATGCTGGTGCATCGAAATATAAAGTTATTTAAATGTTCTGACTGTAGCTATGAATGTAATGATAAAAGAGACTTAAGAATGCTAGAATCATGAAAATATAAAATTGTTTAAATGTTCAGAGTGCAGCTATGAATGTAATCGGAAAAATCACTTAAAAAGCCACATGCTTGTGCATCGAAATCAAATGAGGTGATGATAAAAGGATGGCTAAAAAGTAAAGACGAAAGAACCATCCTAGCAGCCCAAGATCAAGCCCTCAGGACCAACTGGTTCAAAAAATACATAGAAGGACAAAATATATCGGACAAATGCAGAATGTGCAATGCGTGGTCGGAATCAGTATGTCACATATTATCTGGGTGTGGGGTTTTGCTGCAGAGAGGCTCATATACAGAAAGACACAACAGCATATGCAGACTGATCCATTATAGATTATGCAGAAAATTTGAAATAGAAGTAAATACAGTTAACCACTGTGAACATAACCCAAACAATATAGAAGAAAACAACAGAGTCTTAATATTATACGATTACAATATCCCAGCCGACGCACCAAGTCACTTCATAACAAACCAGCATATAGTACATCCCATAACAGAACAAAGCTGGATCGGTAGAGGTCGGAGGTCCCGGCGATGGAGGCGTCTCGGCCGCGGAAAGGAAAAAGAACTCAAATACCAAAGGCTAAAGTACGAACTCAGAGATTGTGGAATATAGATATGATTGAAATAGTTCCAGTGATTGTGGGAGCTACCGGAACAATAAAAAAGAGCCTTGAAAAACATCTAGAGAGACTCCCGGTAAAGGTATCCACACTGGAGCTGAGTATGACAGTAATTAAGAAGAGTTTAAGCATACTAAGAACTGTGCTGGGGTATCGATGAGACACCAAAGAAAGGGAAATTATGAGGGTTGTTCTTAGGATTAAGGTTTAATCCCGAACAACCCCATAAAGGAAAATATATATACCCTTAATAAAGGAGTTTAAAAAAAAAAAAAAAAAAAAAAAAAGTTATTTAAATGTGCTGAGTGCAGCTATGGATGTAATAATAAAAAAGGGACTTAAAAATCCACTTGCTAAATCATGAAAACATAAAATTGTTTAAATGTTCTGAGTGTAGCTATCAGTGTAATAAGAAAGGAAACTTAAAAACACATGCTTGTGCATCGAAATATAAAGCTATTTAAATGTTCTGAGTGTAGCTATGAATGTAATGATAAAAGATCAATAAAAATCCACTTGCTAAATCATGAAAACATAAAATTGTTTAAATGTTCTGAGTGCAGCCATGAATGTAATAAGAAAGGAAGCTTAAAAACACACATGCTTGTGCATCTAAATATGTAAGAGGAAAGAGTGATGATAGCTGCTCAAGACAGAACAATCAGAGCAAGATGCCATCGGAAGCATTTGGAAAGAGAGAACATCGGCGACAAATGTAGAGTGTGCGACCAAGACACAGAATCTGTCCCTCACATTCTAGCAGGATGTCAGACTCTGCTAAACAGACATCTGTACACTGAAAGGCATAACACCATCTGCAGGTTGATCCATTTTAAATTGTGCCAAAAGTATAATATCAGGACAGAAGCGGCCAACTACTTGCGATGAGCACCGCGAATTGCACCACATCGGACTGGAACACTAAAATTATGTGACACGTTGGAGCACTGAAATTATGTGCCACATTGGAACACTGAAGTTATTTGCCACACCGATTCCTAGTTAGTCTTTAGAAAAGAAAAGTTTAAATTTTGAATTCTTTTTGAGTCAAGATTAAAATATTTCAAAACTTCAAAAAGAAATTCAGAAGAATGTGGAACACCAATGACATCGTGGTGATTCCCATAGTAGTTGGAACGCTGGGTGTAATAAAGAAGAGTCTTATAAAACATCTGGAGAAGCTCCCAGTATCTGTCAAACAACACACTGGAACTGAGCTTAATGGTTGTACGAAAGAGCATTTGCAATCTTGGCGACTTTGTGTTAGGATTTGGGTAAAAAATCTTTTGGAATGTCCTTATGGTTACGGTTTGACCACAGACATCTAAGATCTAAAGACCTATTAGATCTTCTAATAACCCCTTAAAAGGGAGAAAAAAATAAAGTTATTTAAATGTGTTAAGGACTAAAAAATCCACTTGCTAAATCATGAAAATATAAAATTATTTAAATGTTCTGATGTAGCTATGAATGTAATCGAAAAGGACATTAAAAAGCCACATTCTTGTGCATCGAAATATAATGTATGGAACCAGACAGCAGGCTGATGAATGTAATAATAAAGAGACTTTAAAAAATTCCACTTGCTAAATCATG
>JABUQX010122253.1:0-23922 GCA_015478945.1 Trachelipus rathkii | reverse complement strand
ATTTTCAAAACTACCTTTTAAAAATATAGATCTCCGGCCGGAGAAAGCCGGAGACTAGTGGTCTCCGGCCGGAGCCGGAGATCTTTAAAAAGGCCGGAACTCCGGCCAAGCCGGAGCCGGAGATCCGGTGCATCCCTAATATATATATATATATATATATATATATATATATATATATATATATATATATATATATATATATATATATATATATATATATATATAAATAAATAAATAAATATATATATATATATATATATATATATATATATATATATGCGCCTGGGTTCTGTCAACTGGGAGCCCTTGAGTCTTTCATGAATTGCCACACGACTCTTGATCAAGTTCACAGGCCCATAAGTGAAGAAATTCATTGGGTCAATGGGCATGTATAAAAAGAGGAGATGTAAGAAAAAATATGTGCTGTGTCTCTTGCGTTTGTGACATGTTGGGTTCTTTGATATCGGGGTGGTTGTCTGTTTTACTTATTTTGTACTGGCTTGTTCCTTTAGATTATTATGTTGATCCACATCTGAATAGGACTATAGTTTGTTGGATATGTATTGACACTGTGATATTCGTTGTGCTTATTAATATTGTTCTGTGATTTAGGTGTGAATGTGTTTAACGTGATTTGTTCGTGTGTATTTGAGGGAGGTGGGTTGTATATCTATGGGTAATAGAGAGCAGAGAATATGGTAGTAGATGGGGAAGTTTTAATCTTTGATTTGACTTAGGGTGGAGACAAATGCCACTAGGGTGGGTCTGTGAAGTGATACAGAAATAAATTCCTTTCCTGGTTTGCTTAGATGGCAACTATATATATATATATTTGTATCATATATATATAAATTGTATCTGTTGCTCTGTAGATTTATACATATATATATATATATATATATATATATATATATATATATATATATATATATATATATATATATATATATATATATTCTGTGTGCGAAGTTAAGATTGTCTTCTATAATGTGAGTTTGCACACTCTGTTATTTCACCGTGTGATTGAACAGATTTGAAGTGGTGTGTGAAATTATTGAAAGGTGATCTGATTTAGCTGATCTTCAACTATTTTCCATCTTATGTTAGTGTAAATGCTTGGAAAAGGAAACTTTTTCTGGTAATATGAGAGATTAATTGGCTCAAAATGGAATATTGTCTGGTTGTCAGTCTCGATCAAGATGGTTGTTGGGTTGTGGAGGACTTCTAGAATTTAGGTTCATACTTCCTTGACTGTCAAAATTACAATTCTCAAAACAAATGTGATGGAGGCTGAGGTTTCCATTTATGAAGAGGTTGGACAGAATTGAAATTAGTGCTAAGTTGAACTGATGGTCTCGGGGTGATGGTAGCGGGGAGAATGTGTTGATGTTTAGTGTAAGAGTAAATGTTTCAACTGTTCTAAAATTGTTTTTTGATTTGGTTCCACACATACAACTTTCCTCATGGACCTTTCAACTTACGAACTTCCGCACTTTCTCTTACTCCATCCAATTTCATTATAACCACCTAAGCCCTAACTAAGCTCTGTTCCAATCTTTTAATAATATGGCAGCTATAATGAACACAAACTATGCTATTTTGAATCCGTTAGTCGCATTCATCTTCTCCTTAAGGAGGGCTAGTGTGATTTGGCTATCCACAAATTCTAATCGCTCTTTCTCTTCTGCTCTCCAACACCAAAATCAGCCACTGTGAGCTTCATATACTGTAGGTAACGGTAAAGTCAGAAACACACACTGACATTTTCTAGTTATCATTTGACTTTAACAATTTCATAAGACATGTTTATTAGAATATAGTCACTTGACTGGATTTTGACTTCATTTCCCCACCCTATCTAATGAGTATCAATAAGGACTTTGACCATTACTCATCAGACTTCATACACACACACACACACACACACACACACACACACACACACACACACACACACAATAATTATACTCTCTCTCACCTCTATATCTATATATATATATATATATATATATATATATATATATATATATATATATATATATATATATATAAATATATATATATATATATATATATATATATATATATATATATATATATATATATATATATATATATATATATATATATATATATAGAGAGATAGTAGAGAGATAGATATATAGATATATATATATATATAGATATAGATAGATAGATAGATAGATAGATAGATAGATAGATAGATAGATAGATAGATAGATAGATAGATAGATAGATAGATAGATAGATAGATAGATAGATAGATAGATAGATAGATATATAGATAGATAGATAGATAGATAGATAGATAGTTGCAAGAAGTGCATGCTAAATTTTGATGCATAAAAATTGCTTTGATTGTAGATTTAAAATCTTGTTGAGTTTTAAAATCTGAAAACTAAAAATGAACTGCCACTCATCAAAAAGATTCTTTATTTATGATAAGGAAGCACGCGATCAAAAATAACCGTTTTTTTTTAAAGTTACATGAAGGAATCTGTAGAATATGGTGGTGGAAGCACCAGTACAGTGGTAAGAGAGATGTTGTTGGTACTTGGTGGTGATGCTAATCAATAGAAATGGGTGTAGTAAATATGCTGAAATTGATTCTAGTAGCGGTAGAGTATTTTTAATGGTTGTGATGATGACATATGCAAAACTGGCGAAAGCGTACTGAGAGTGGAACGAGTGGTTCATAGAATGAATTTGGTGGTGGTGGAGGCAATGGTGATGTTAGTATACGAAGAGGATGAGATGGAAAGAGGTGGAAACCAGTAGTAGGAGTGCTATATTGCTCGTGTTGGTCATTTTGACCACAGCGTCCAGGAACCTACCTGAGGCTTTTTTGAGCCCAATTTTTTACCTGCCTTGACCTTTTTGGGCTTGACCTTTTTTGGCCTTGACCTTTTGAGCCCCCCCAAATTTTTACCTGACCTTGACCTTTTTTGGGCCTTTTACCTTTTGGGTCTTTGACCTTTTTTTTTTTCGACCAACCTTTTGTCTTCCATGAGTCATTTTTGGCCCACGGTATTTTTTGGGAACCCTAATTTTTTGAGAACCCTAATTTTTTGAGAACCCTAATTTTTTGGCAACCCTAATTTTTTGGGCAACCCTAATTTTTTGGCAACCCTAATTTTAAGGGTTGCCCTAATTTTTGCAACCCTTCGAAGAAGGGTTGCGCCAAACGGTTGCGTCAGCAACCGTTGTACATGTCCCACCCTAATTTTTTTCGACCAAACCTTTGGTCATCCATGGGTCAATTTTGGCCCACGGTAATTTTTGATCTGTCTTTAGGGGCTTAGCCCTATTTTTTGATATTTCGGTAACATCTACACACGCGGGCGCGCGCACACACACACACACACACACACACACACACACACTCACATATACTTTACACTCACACAGATTTACTTACACACACACACACACACACACACACACACACACACACACACACACACACACACACACACACACACACACACACACCTAGCCTACACCTAGCCTCCATATAGCCTACACCCAGCCTACACCCAGCCTACACATAGCCTACACCCAGCCTACACATAGCCTACACCCAGCCTCCATAGCCTGCTACACTCCAGTCTACACATACTACACTCCAGCCTCCACATAGCCTACCCAGCCTACACATAGCTTCTACACTCCAGCCTACATAGCTTTACACCCAGCGCCCAAACCATAGTTTCACCAGTTTCCACTCACCACACATAGCCTACACTCAGCCTGCACCTCCAGCCTCTCACCTAGCCTACACCTACACCTAGCCTCACCCATCCCTTCACATAGCCTAGCTCACCTACACCTAGCCTCACCCATCCTTCACATAGCCTACACCTACACCTAGATTCCACCCAGCCTGTACCTAGCCTACACCTACACCTAGCCTCCACCCAGCCTTCACCTAGCCTACACCTACACCTACACCTAGCCTCCACCAGCCTTCACCTACACCTAGACTCCACCCAGCCTCCACCTAGCGTACACCTATACCTAGCCTACACGTGCCCCTACAACCCTAATGCCCCAACTTTGATGTCTCACCTTTGTTGATGGCTCATCTTTGATGACGTCATCTTTGTCGGTTCATCTTTGATGACTCAGATTTATTGATGGTTCAACTTTGATGGTTCCCAACCACCGTAAGAAGTATCTAGCGATGTTCTATTAGTGTTCTATGAGTGCTGGGTGAGTGCCAAGTGAGTGCCAATGAGTGCCAATGAGTGCCAAGTGAGTGCCAATGAGTGGCGGAGCCATAGCCAAGTGAGTGCCAACATAAGTGCCAACTGAGGCCACTTTTTCAAGCCTTTCTAGCCTCCCCGATCCCCTCGAATAGCCCCCCAATAGTGTCTACCCCTAGGTTATAAGGTATGAGGAATCGATTGGTGTATATTACAAGTTGCGGTGCTTCCTACCATGATAGTCTTTTCTAACACCCTATAGCCTATATATTATCATTTGCACACACACCTAACACACATACACTATGACACTATGTGACACTTATTCACACACTATGACACTTATAAGCACTTACACTCTCCATAGACACTTACATTAATACCATATACACTTACACTCACACACACACAGATACACTAACACACTCGATATTTTGATGCCTCAACTTTGATGCCTTAACTTTGATGCCTCAGCATTAATGCCTCAGCATTGATGCCTCAATTTTGTTGCCTCATCTTTGATGACTCATCTTTGATGACGTCATCTTTGATACCACCTATATTGATGATTCATCTTTGATGACTCATCTTTTGTCTACCTCTAGATCATATAAGCACCAACAGGGCTTCAGCGTGAGCCTTCCGCGCAAAGATAATAGCCAATCCCGCATGTTCTGTGAAAGCGCACCTGCCGCGCCCCGCCCGCCGCGTGCGTCTTCGCAGGCTAATATTTCCGCGGTACCCGCCCGCCGCGTGCGCCCGCAGGCGCAATATTTCCGCGTAACCGCCGCCGCGTGCGTCCGCAGACGCAAAATTCCCGCGTGAACGAAAAATATGATATCAATGTAAACTATTCAAAGAATTTCGTTTCAAATATACTATGAGTCATTCATTTTTTACTACAATTGTACGAAATTTTATTAAAAACATATACTTTACATACCTTAAAGCAGTAAATCAGTAAATCAATAGAGGTGTTATCACCTAACACCTAAGGGATTAGTATGCTTTTGTTTTACTGTTTTACTGCTTTAACTATCTGCTTTACTGCTTTAACTCTCTGCTTTACTGCTTTAACTATCTGTTTTACTGCTTTAACTCTCTGCTTTACTGCTTTAACTATCTGCTTTACTGCTTTAACTCTCTGCTTTACATACCTTAAAGCAGTAAATCAGTAAATCAATAGAGGTGTTACCTAAGGGATTGAATATGCTTTTGTTTTACTGCTTTACTGCTTTAACTATCTGCTTTACTGCTTTAACTCTCTGCTTTACTGCTTTAACTATCTGCTTTACTGTTTTAACTCATATATTTAACTGATTAATACTTTTTATTTATTTTTATTTCTATTTTTATTTTGTTTTAATACTTTTTATTTATTTTTATTTTGTTTTAATACTTTTTATTTATTATTATTTTTTATTATTTTTTATTATTTTATTATTATTTTATTATTATTATTTTTATTTTGTTTTAATACTTTTTATTTAAAAATTGTAATGTAAGAAAAACACACATAGTTATATAAACATTTTAATAAAATTGTACGAAATTTTATTAAAAACATATACTTTACTGCTTTACAGCGTAGTAAATCAGTGTTTTTTCTTTTATTTTAAAGCATTTATTACATAATCAGAAACTATAAAATCATTGACATACAAATTTTTAGCATCAAATATATTTACAAGTTTATTAAAACATACATTATTTAAAAAACATATAATGAAATAAATACAATAGACTCCACATAAATTGGAATATATGGGCTGAACAGGGTAAGAGATAGTTTTTACACAACTTACATTATTATATTTTAAAAAAGGTAATATAATGATTATTCAATATAAATTTTAAGTTCAAAGAATCAATTATGTGAACAGCGTCGTTTTTTGCTCTATAAACGGAAATCCAATGTCCTGTTGAGGTGATGTGACGAGGCATTGTATTGAATATGAAGCAGGTATCCTTCTCCAACTTTACAGAGTTTATTTCGTTAATAGCGAACACCCCTAAAAAGCGATGTTCATTTTTAAACACCAATTTTATTTCTTCTTCATTCATCTTTAATAATTCAAAAGTACGTTGCGTACTCTGTCAATTTCAATGAGTTGAGGATGCTCAAGATAGACCACTACAGTGATGGGTGATTGTAGAGTTGATCCAAAAGAGAGACTTAGTCCTAAGGTGCCCTTTTTCAAAATGTTTAAATGATAGGCGTTACAAGCTGAAAGGTCTGCAGTAAGATCATAGGCATATAAATTACTATTCTTTGCGTATTCTTCAAGATTTAAGCCTGTCCCACTATCATTACATGATACAGTATTGGCTATTAAGTCGTAAAAAGGTCGAGTACAGAGAGATAGGTCTCCGTTGTATAACATTTCATAATCACGTCCGTGAGGCAATCCATTCACATGTAAACTGATACCCCTAAGTCCGAAAGGCGTGAATTTATAGGGTGACTTTTTATAATTCCCTGAGTAGGCTTCATGTTCCACAATCCCTATTATTACTTTCTGTGGTAAATTTCCGTTCACAATGTTAGGGATATTGATACTCGATAATCCTTGAGTGAAATTAAATATCTTGGTTTCAACTCTCTTAATAGGGTACTTTGCTGTAGTATTCAAAAGTGAATTTTCAATTTCCAAATGACGCTGTGGTGATAATTTCACTTTTCTGACATAGAGATAAGCCTCCAACAGTTTGAAAACAGGTTCTGGACATACAGCCGTAGCAGTAGGTTTACTTTTTATTTTAAGAGCAAATTTAGGATTTGAACGTGATAAAATGATTCTAGTATCTACAGATGGTAGAATGAGTCTTTCTTGAGAGAAGATATCGCCATTTAATCGACCGTAAAATTCATAAGTATTATTTATGACTTTAGCTGCTTTATCTATATGTGCAGCTTCATCTTTGAAACTATAAAAACCACATGATTGGAGATGAGACTGTTTAGCGTCGTCTGAATAATTTAACAAATGTTCTATATAGCTTCTATAAGGATAATTAGCCGCTGACGCCCCTAGTGAAGTTCCGTTAAGATAGACTTCAACCTGGGAGAAACATGTATACAGGAAATTTGATTCTGTATATACTATATGGTCATCACCCGTAGGAAGATCTGTACCATCAGGTTTTGTGAATTTCGTTTTTACATATAAAAACACATTAGAGGGGTCTAGGTACTGATCAGAAGTACCTGGAATATTGAACTCTAGAGGAACATCTGTATTGGTAATTGAATGCAGAGGATTAATACTGATAAAGTTGGATTCGCTAACGCTAATCTGTGTAGGGTTCATTGAGAAGAGATCCAATTCACTCTTACAGCAATCAGGACTAGAAGGATGAAGGAAATGCATCTTGCATGTGCGAGTTCTGGTCGTATAATGAGCATTTTCATGAAAAACATTACTTATATACAGTAATACACACCTCGTATAAAAGTTATTAGTTAGTAATTAAATAGCAAATACATCAATACATTTTTTCTTTAAAGGTTTTTTCCGTTTAGTCTTTTTCTTTATGACAATCTTCTTGGTCCCTCGTCCTTGACCTGACATTTTACGCCTTATTTTACGCTTAACATCATCCAACATCTCATCTGAAACATCGGCTATACGTCTTTTTAATGCTGTACGAGGATTATTTCCTGCAGCAATATCTTGAATAGTATGCAAGCCTGTTCTTATAGCTTTTTTACCTATATATTCCCCACCTCTCCTGAGTAGAGGCCTTGCACTTCTCCATAGCTTGGCGAAAAATCCACCAAGGCCATACCCCCTCTGCATTTTTGATCCCCTGAATACCCTTTCTTCCTCCATTATTACAGGAGTATCTTTCTTATACTATCTTTACACTGTGAGAGTATGTTAATGAATGAAAAATATATCTGACTACACCTCTTATATATTCCATTATGCTGTAATTACTGCATCTGTTTCTTTCTAATATGAACTTTGCATAACAATGCGCCGTATGTAAAGGGGAAAGGATTTCCTTCTACATCTTTTATATGCACGCGTACAGAGTCAAAATTTGATCTATTCAGAGGTAGATAATGAACATTAGGGAATGTTATAACTTTACTCTCTTTGGGAAAATATACTACTCTTAATAAAGGAGCTTTAGTATTACCTACATATTGATGATCAATTATATTTGTATATACATAAGCCATACCTGGATGATTGAGCATCTCGGATGGGGTACATGTATAATGCAGTACTCGATCTGCTTCATCTTTTTGTTCATGTGGAGTCATGCGGTTATTCTCCACAGATAGTATAACCCTCTTCAACATAGTAGGGATATCATGAAGTATATCCAACTCAGCATCACGTCTACGAATATGTTTACGCTGCCATGGTGATCGTTCGAGAAAAAACATGTCCCGGTCTCGTAGGTTTACACTTACTTTTGAGCTTAAAGATATTATTACTTTATCTTCATAGGTACGCATTTCAGTTTTGTATACCAAGTCCTTACACATAATACTCACATCAAAGAGAACGTTTAAATGACTAAAAATAGCAGGCACCGATTTAAAATATGACCTCCGCAAAGTAAATTCCTCGATGAAGTATTCTTTTGTAGCAAATGTAGTCGCATTCACCTTTTTGGCAATTGAAGTCCTTTTCAGATAACGAGTACCTTCCACTTGTAATATAGTTTCAACACATTCTACACTTCTGTACACTTTCATCCAGAATAGATTGTGAGGTAAATTTTCTATGTCTGTATTTAATATCATTTCACATAATCCTACTTCATATGCCTCTCTTTCAAGTTGTATAGGATTCATTAACACAGTTGTAAAATCCGAGAGTTTATTATCAGGATGTAAATCCAGGGAGGCTGAAGACGGGAGAGTTAAATAAAAGTGATCTACACTCTCCATGATTATAATGACAAACTGATTAATGATTCTTAACTCTCAACTTGCTTTATAGAAGTATTAATTAGCAGGGATAGCCCCGCCATTTCACCAGATACTGTTTATTTTTACCTTTACCTCTCGTAGCTAATATTTTTTCAATTTTATATTCATGAGTTACAGGATTAAACCTTACTTTTTGTATTTCCTGTTTATAAAATCCCCCTTTTATTTTTTCACCATCTAAATCTTCCAGGTAATATAGCTTTAAACTATCACGACGGAGTGGACGGATATTGTGCACTTTAAAAACTTCAGTAGTCCATCCGGATTCATATCCTTTTCTAAACCTTTCTTCTGTTCGAGATACTCTTACATAATCGTTTACCTTTATTCCTTGAATTATCTTTTATTTTGTTTTCTTTTCATGTAGAAATGGGTTCTACGGCACTCTAGTTTTTGACATTTCTAAAGGAGTTGACTTTATAGTTCTATGCGTAAGATCTGTTATTAAGAAAAGCCAAATCGTCCAGTATTATCAATAATATTTTAAAAGTATTCATTTTAGTAAAGTACCTATGCATGCGTTCTTTAATAGTACGTTGGACTCTTTCAACTATGGCAGCTTTTTACGAAAAATGTATTGTAATAGCTTATAACATACTCCCAAGTCAGCTCCTGAAACTCTCGCCCCTTGAACTTCCATTCCTGAATCTATGTCCAAAAAATGATTTAGGTGTTCTCCTCTCATCCTCTATAATTTCAAGTACTGCAGCTGCAACTGTAACTGATCTTTTATCTTTTAAGGGCTTCAACCACAAGTATCGAGAATATACGTCAATTGTAAAAAGTATGTATTGAAAACCTTCATTGTAAGAGCTGTATTTAATCATTTCGGATAAATCTAACTGCCATATGCTGTCGAGCTGTGGAGATATGGTTTTCCGTGTAGGAATTTTTTCTTACAGGGTTTATGTAGGAGTAATTGCATCTTCACCTTCTAAATATGCTTTTAACTCTTTTTTCTCAATATTAGAATACCTTAAAGCAAACCTAGTGAAACCCCCAAAAACTGTTGGCTCCCTTTCAGAAGTAATACTTATCAACTACCTCCTTCGCCTCCATGTTGTCTACTGACACACGTGTAAGCATTATATATATATATATAGTAAAGTAAGTGAGATATATTATATATATATATATATATATAGTATATATAGAATATATATATATATATATATATATAATATTATAATTATATATTATATATAATATATATATATATATATATATATATATTATGATTAACAAAAATGTATAATTAAAAAAAAAAAAGGTAAAGAAAAAGAAAAAGATTTAAAATAACATTTATTATTTATACACAAACATTACAACTAAATAAATATTTAATATATGAAAAAAAAAATTTACGATTTAATCCAAATAGGTTTATTATAAGTTTTTCTTATTCGTCCTCTTGGGGTGACACGTTGAAAATTTATCTGATGCGTAGAGAAGTGCCTGATGACTTGAATCAGGTTGGGTTTATGGGGAGATTATTCTAAGTCTGTAATCGTCGTGTATTTAAGATTAAACTTGGGGAAATTAATAGTGTGAAGTTCTTGTTTGATCTCATTGGCCATCCTTTTACGAGGGCCTTTCTTCCAGTACGTGAGAGATCATCTATCAAATCCACAATATTTGACCCTTTAACTATTTCATTCATCAATACGACCTGTCCTGCTATCATCAAAGAAATTGTTCTTTTAAAAATTATAGAAACTATCTGATTACGCACGCAATAGTAAGTCTCGTCCAGGAATAATTTTTTAAATATATCTTCATTGTTCAGCTTCAAGTTTACTTTCATTAGGCTATCGACATTACGTTAGCGGAATACGTAGGGAGATGTAGGGCAAAGTCTTTAAATCTATCATTTTTGTATGGCCTCTTGGTATAAAAATGGTTTCTCATGGATTTAATGTCTGGAATTTAATATTCTGTACCACTTCTTTCGTATTTGGTAGCTGTTCAACTTTAGATCATATAACTATGAGGTAGAGCTGCTGAAAAGATAATGAATCGTTCACAAATATAAGGATTCTGATGGGTAGCTGTTGGTTGATGATGTGAAAGAGGTTGTAATGTCAATGCATTAGGATGTAATATCTGCGTATATAAGGTCTGGGATTGTGGATTTTGCTGAGCGGTTGGCAATAACTGGCTATATTGAGATTGTGAATGATGAATCGGCTGAAATGAATTCTGTACAGATGCTGTATTATTATACTTCATTTTCTCAAACTCATTATATGGAAGTACAGCAACCTTCTTCATGATTGATCCAACCCACTTAGTTATTAGTTGGAGCTATAACTGAGAAGGATAATAGGTAGGAAACTCCTCCTCCTCTCTGTAGTTAACTTCTTTTTATTTTCAGATTTTTTTATTTTTAGAGAGTTTTTTTATGATGTTTCTATAACTACGTAGCTTTACCTTCGAGGTCTGTTTAAAGGAACATTGCCTTTTATAACATTTAAACAGACTTCACATACACACTGGATGAATTTCTCATCCTCACTAATAAGTTTACGTTTTCAGAAGGCTTCAGCTTTTTAAATTTTTTATTAGAGGAAATACTTGAACTAGAGCACTAATTATTCAGGTATGTATACAGTTTCTTATCTCATAGGGAAGAATGTTGGTCCGGAGCAACACTCTGTGCGTGTTTTTGGGATGAAGTTCACACATTAAAATAACCGTGGGGGATCGAAGTAAACCTCTTTATATACTTTTAAGAACTCTTTCTTTTGAAGGGGAAATTTGAGTTGCCAAAACATTAATTTGACTCATGTCTCTTCTCTGGCCAAACAATAGTAAATACTGTGTGTTTAAAGAAACACTTCGCATATGCTTGCTTTGATGAAAAATATTCTGTGTTATGAAAAACACAGAGATACTTAGATGGTGAGAATAAACTGTGAACGCTTCTGCTATTTCCAAATTCAATTTGTGCATTAAATTATCTAATACAATAATTTTGTGTCCATGTATATTGTCCAACGATCTAAAATCGTATATGCCTTCATGAAATTGAATAAACACCTTTATATTCTTTAAAAATTTTCCTGATAAAAATTATAACACCATATTATTTTTACAGGGTTTTGTTCAAAAACCATTTCCGGTTAAATATTTAATAATAGAAAGGTTTTACCACAGCCTTGGTCGGACCAGCTACAAACATGTAGCCGGACTCCGGAACGTAAATTTCTCCAATCCATTATCGTTAAGTGAATAAATGAATAATGGAGACTAGTTACTCCGGCCAACCGCACTGAAACATTTGTTTTTTTTAAAATATCTTTCTCTTATTTAAAAAAATTTCTTATATTAACTATGTGTTTTTTCTTACATTTACAAATTTTTTAAAGTAAAAATTATTTAAAACAATATAAAAAGAATAATCAAAAATAAAAGCAAAAACAATTAAAATAATATAAAACAATAAAAAATTAAAAAGTATTAAAACAAAATAAAAATAAATAAAAAGTATAAAAACAAAATAAAAATAGAAATAAAAATAAATAAAAAGTATAATCAGTTTAAATATAGAGTTAAAACAGTAAAAGGGGGGCCAGGATAGTAAAGGCAGTAAACAGAGAGTTAAAGCAGTAAAGCAGATAGTTAACAGTAAAGCAGTAAATCAATAGGAGGTGTTACCTAGGGATAGTATGCTTTTTGTTTACTTGATTACTGCTTTAAGTTTTATGTAAGGCAGAGAGTTAAAAGCAGTTAAAGCAGATAGTAAAGGCAGTAAAGCAGAGAGTTAGAGCGCAGTGTGAGTGAGAGCAGACGGATATCGCGAGGGGTAAGCAAGTAATGCGACAGCAGAGAGTTATAATAGCCTCGCTCAAAGTTACGATTCTTAGAACACCAGATCAGAGTTAAAGCAGTTAAGCAGAAATACATGCTTTTTCATAAGACGCCTCGCTATGGTCAAAAAATACCAGGTGAAATACTAAAAATACAATTACCCCTATATAGTTCAAAGTTCTCCCCATCTATATCTTCACAATCATTGCCCTTAGTTCTTAATATGTAAAGATTGTGATCACACAACCAATCCCTCTTATACCACTCGTAAACAGTTTACACCTCGATTGTTGAATTTCTTCAAACCCGCACCATCAGTCTCTTTTCAGTCCCGAGCGCTAACGTCTTTTTCGAACCAAAAAAGTACTCAATAAGTGATTTTTAATAATTTACTGTTACACCATTCTGCTAGTAATACAACAAACTTCAATAAACTATAATTTTGCCAAATGTGGGGCGCGGGGTAGTAATTGTCGGAGGCGGAGTGTGGGCCGCTGGGTAGGGTGATCCGCGATAACACAACTCTTTTTTTTTACCTAATAGATATTTCGATAAACGAAAGGTACTATACCGCTCTCTCGTCTCAATGTGTCCTTTGAACCCATTATGTAAACACGCATACTATTATATTATATCGTTCACTGCTCTCCTCCACACCAGGAACTTAACTCTCTCTCGAAGACACTCACATCGGAATACAACGCCCACGCCGATCTGCGCCTTACCCGTCTGGGGAATTACATTATTCTTACGCCTTGCAGTGAGAGTGTCTCGATCCCGCGGCGTGGCATACGCTGGCGATAGACGCGGAAATTACCTATTCGTTCAAGGTTTGGTGTCACTCCCTACCATACCTCCTCCCTGGGCCGGGGCCTGTCAACTGACTAACGCGCGTGCGCGAGGGTGCGCCGACGAATGCGAGGCCGTTGACATTCCTCTTCTCGGTGCGACTATGTCGAGAACCCTCACCTAGCGTCATTTCAGCGTCGACTGCAGCGAGGCTCACCTCCTCTGCGAGCCCTATGTTATTTGTGTAGCTTATTGATCTAAAGTAATTGTTCAAGAACTATTAATATATTAGATGAGTCATCAAATAGAGATTGAAATATCATCATAATTAGTGAGTTAGAGTATACAATAATGATAATGCGTTCATCTCATAGAATATGTAAGTGAAAACATAAAATTGAGGCATTCTCATATGTTGTAATACATTAATGCTGATAGTAGTGACATATCTAAAAATTATTAAAAGTGGTGACAACTCAAAAGTTGAGGCATTTCATAAAAATTCGAGGGTAGTTATAGTGTAAGTGTTAATCTGTGGTAGTGATTATGATGTGTGTGGTGAGTGTTGTGAGTGTAAGTTAGTTATTATGAGGTAATTATATATTAGAATATTATGTAAGTTGACTATGTAGAAGTGTATAACGCTGATACTTATTTAAGTGTTCTTAGAGTGTTGAGTTAATAATAGAGTGTTAGTAAATAATATATATAATGAAATCATAACTATCATTAAGTTTAATAGGAATGCATTACTATAGCCATAGGTTGTAATATACACCAATTACTGAATTTTCCTTCATACCTTTTTATATACTAAGTATGAGTATAGTAAAACCTACATTTAAGTATAGGTATATATATATCTATGAGCTATCTAGGTGAGTAATGGTACTAAGAAAGGTACTTTTGAAAAAAGTTATAGGTATACCACGTCAGTTGGGCTAACTATGTGTGAGCATCATCATTGGCACTAATATGTGGCACCTACAATAACTTATAGTTATACACTCATTGGCCACTCTAACTTATAGGCATACTCATTGGTACATACTCATATATGTAGCTACTCTATAATCTTCGCATACTACACCTGGCACTCATCATCATAGGCTAATACTACTATAATATGGAATAATACTATAGATAATACATATATAGAACATATCCTATGATGATACTTTTCATTAGGTATACTGAGTATTGGGAACATCAATAGACCTAATCAAGTTTAAGTACGTGGTATTCCAATAAATTTAGTACCGTTAGAAATAATAAACCAATAAGGTTTTCAATAATAGATTTTAGGTACAAGTGGCTACAAATGTAGAGACTGCCACACCGACAACACACCCCGGTCGGTCTCCGCAGCGAATAGGGCAGGAGCCGAAAGGGCGCACGGCGTGGCAGAGAGCTAAGGTCCCTGAAGTGGACAAGGTATTCTTCGAATGAAAAATATCTCCCCAGTGAAGCTCTGAAAAAAGCTCTCTGGCTCATCCTCATCTGGGTTTAATACTGTCATAAAAGAGAGTTGGAGGGGATGTGTGATACCTGCTACCGCGCTATATACCCGGGTGGATTAATAAGTGAAAATATGATATATAGTTAGTTCATATTATTGGGTAAATGTAATAAGTATTAGTCTAATAAGTATAGTTCTGATGAGAATAGAGGGTAAATAAAGGGTTTAGTATGGTTATATATATTTATATAGTAGTATATATATATATATATATATATATTAGTGAGAAATATATATATATATATATATATTATATATATATATTATATACTATAGTTGTATTAGTGTGTGTTGTGTTATATGTATATGTGAGTTAGTATTAGATACGTAGTGAGTTGGGTCTGTCGAGGTTTTGAGATTGCTTGTTGGCAGTTAGAAGTTAATTTCATTTATATTATGAACGGTGTTTAGTGTGCAAAGAGATGTGCATTTCCGTTAAGCGGCAACGTTCCACACAGATAGAGGTCTACTAGACGCGTAAGTTTTGATAGGGCCCGCACTACATATAGAGAGAGACGCAAAATGGTTTCTAATGTGGTATCCTTCAAAATATAATTGATAGTGCCGTTGTGTTTTCGGACACAACGCAAGAGTAGAGATGTGTTTAAAGAAAAAAGTGGCTGAGGTGTACACAAACAATTATCAAACACCCTCCGGAAAAATCGAAGACGAAATTGCAATCCACTGAGGATATACAGCTATCCACTCTTTTAGAAGGTTTACTCGTGTCACCAAAACTAAACCACGATTGCGGGGAAAGTTTTTACAAGCATAGTGGGAAGAGGCCCAGGGGAAATTGCGAGAAGCTGGGCAAAATTTTGGAGACTCCATTGCTACTAAACGCAAAAGGCAAATAAGCTTCTGTTGATGAGCTTTTTCTAAAGGATGTTGAACTTCATTTGATCTCCTTTGCACAATTTCCAGGTGTGAGGGTTTTTACAGAGCATTGATATACTAATAGGGCCAAGTGGAATTCAGAGGTTACCAGAGTATGAGGGAAGTGAAACAGATGTTTTCGCTTTTTTGCAGCCCTACAGGCCCTTACATAACAAACAGATAAAGAGCTCATGGGGAGTCTGCTGATGACAAGTTTAAAAAAAAATATGAAAAATGACTTGACAAGTTCTTTAGTTACGGAAATTGTCTGCTTCAGGAATGTTGTGCAAGTGGTCTATCAAAAAAAGAAAAGACAAAATTTTGCAATTGGCAGAATATTTGTTGATTTGAAAATAATATGTTGTCTTGTAGTTTTCCAGACGGTGTGTACAGCTTTTATAATGTTTCTGACATTCCCAAATAACATTATCATCTGCTGAGAAATCTTTAAAAAAAAATTTAAAACTAATTTAAAAATTATTTGAGAAGTACCATGACAACCGTAAGGTTAAGTGAATTGGCTGCACTTAGCAAGAGAATGATCGGGCTCGCGCACTGGGCATTTGGAGAAATTAGTGCGAACATTTTGTGATGAAAAGAGACGAAGGGGAATTTAATGAGCATTTAGAAGTATTAATGTTAAAAGTTAAAAGAGTAAATGAAAAATGTAAGTGTATTGTTTATTAGTAAGTTTTTGATTTACTTTACCAATAAAAGTAATGTAAAAGTGTTTTAAAAAATGCGGATATTTTATATTATATATATATATATATATATATATATATATATACTATTATAATATTATAATAATATATATATATATATAATATAATATATATATATTATAAATATATATATATATATATATATATATATATATATATATATATATTATATATACTATATATATATATATATATATATATATATATATATATATATATATATATATATATATATATATATATAATATATATTATATATATATATTATAATATATATATATATATATATATATATATATATTATTAAAATATATATATAAAATATAATATAATATAAATATATATATATATATATATATATATGTAAAAATTTTTTTAATTGTATAAACTATGGTTTATTTGTAATGATAATGTTGATGTTTATTTGATATTGAAAAAGGAAAGATTTTTTTGGTAAATAAAGTTAAAAAAAAATATTAAAAAAAGTAAATTAATAAAGATGGGAGAAAAAAATAAGTAGAAGGGGGCGAGAAAAAGAAATTAGTTAAGAAAATGTATATAGATATATATATATATAAATATATATATATTAGTATATATATATAGTATATATATATATATATATATAATATATATATTATTATATATATATATATATATATATATATATATAATATATATATATATATATATATATATATTTATATATATATATATATATATATATATATACTATATATTATCTATATATAATATATCTACCTATAAAATATACTAATTATATATATATACCTATATATATACCTAATATACTATATACCTACTATACAGAATATACACTAATATAACTTTATATACTAATACAACACTAAAACACATATACCAATACAATAATATAAACTAGGATATAAATATAATAATACCCTATATACCCCTTAGCTATATACACCACACTCAAACTATATAAAATATATAATAATATATAAAAAACACCCTAAATAACACTAATAATATATATAATATATAATATAAATAATACTAAAAAATAATAATAATATATAATAATAATATATATAATACTAAATATCAACGATATAGCATACTAAAAATAGATAATACTAATAATAGTATAATAATAATAAAATCTGACAAAAACCCTATATAATATATAAAATAAAACCTAACCTAAAATAATTAATATATAAGCTCAAGAACCACATATATAAATATCATACACCACGATATGATATATACCGCATATAAAACAGTCAAATTAGATAAATACATATACATACAATATACATATATATATGAATAAATATCACGTATATACATATAAACACAATAAATATATATACTAATATACTCAAAAATAATAGTATATATAAGTATTAGTATATCATATATAATAATAAAATAAATATAAGATAGCCTTAACTGACATATAAGTTACCTCACGTAATACACTCATAATAAAAACCTATAAATATATAATAGTATAAATAATAAATATAATACTACATACCCCACGATTATTATAATATTTAGTATATAAATATATACGAACCTACTATCATTCCAAAAACTCACTTTAATAACTAGTACATAAGATATATATATACCCTATATATATACAATAATATCATATATTATACGTTCCCTCATAAGTATATAATTATTATAATAATAAACTATAATATATAAATTATATATATATAATATACAAATAATAGATACATAATATAAATTATATAATATATAATCTAAATATAAAATAATAACTAATATACTATAGATAAATAATAATAATAAACAAGTAATATAAATATATAAATATTAAAGTTAATAATATATATATTAATATAAAGAAAAATAATAGCAAGCTTGCGCAGAAGTCGACCCAAGGCCATGAAATAATCGAGAGACTGAGAAAGAGTCTTTAGCAGGAGAATACTGTTCAGAAGAAAGTTAGCTCGTTAATAAAAAGCACAACAAAGCTAAGATATGACTACTCGAGACCGCCAATGTGAAAAGTAAACAGAAAACAATCATAAAAACCCAGGCGTATATAAAAAAAAAAAATGTAACTGTTAATACCTCAATACGTTAATGCAGATTCAGTGGAATTTATCTCCTTGCCGACTCCCGCCTCAGTTATCTAGTCCGATGTCGCACTATAATGCTTTATTCAGCTTTGTCCTACCTAATAAACCCATATTAAAAGACGTTAATCCGAGCACTGGGCGAAACAGTATAAGGTTCATTTTTTTTATTTCGCCAAGATTAGGCGGAGCGGGCGAAGTATGCCACCCCCAACCTGCCATAATACGACCCATCACTATAGGGTATATAACGCTCCATATTAGAAAGTATAAAGTGTAAGAAAAAAAAATACAATTTTATGAAAAATAAACATTAACCTAAAGTAATAATAGTTCCATTAAGAAGATACCTATTTAAACATGAAAAATACGCAAGAAGGAGTAGTATATATGTGAACCCTATAACCGCCATAAGTCACCATATATAACATAGTACGGTATATATTAAATATTATAACTGCAATGAAATATATATATATATTAGAGTGCTCAGGATAAATAGGACCCACGCACGAAGAACTACACCCCAAAGAAGGTCCCCCATATCTTCAGGCCGGCTCGAAAAATCAAGCACCCAATGGCAGAGAAGGCGTCCTGTCACAAAATATTTTCATATGATCAAAAGCCAAGATTTGAATAGGTTGAAGACTATGAATTCCACCAGGTCAAGCTGCAAAAAATAAAAACTATACATAATAATAAAATATAGCCGGCTACAGCAACCATTGCAATTGGACATTAAATAGTCCTAAAATATTAAGCATAACCAAAATCAAATGTAAAAAAAGTAATATCACTTCATTGAGTAAGATACAAAGACCAAAATAGAGTTAACCATTCGCTCAAAGTGAAGAACGACTTTACGAGTATATAATAATACCCAATAATGCCACAGACCAAAAAATAGATTAAAGTAGACTAAAAAGCACCTTAATACAGTTATCACCATACTAACTAAATAATAATAAATCAATGACAAACAAACATAGAAGATAATAATACTATAAATAAATAATATATAAAATAAAAAATATATGATAAATAATAATATATATATTATACTAATAAAATCTAATATACTATAAAGTAACTAAGGGACAGTAATTGTATAAAAATAATAATTAATAAACATATAATAAATATATATAAATAATATATATACATATAATAATAATCAATATAATAATAATTATATATATAAATATATAGACGCCTATGTATATATAAAATAATATATATATATAATATATAATAACATAAATATATGATATATTATGCAAGAGCGAAGTATTGAACTACTGGTGCATCATGGGATATATACGAATATTCTGGAAACTTATGACTCAAAACTTATCCAGTAATAAAGAGTCAAATACTAGAGGAATGTTTATGATGCATCGCACCAGGCCCTCGCGCACTATGTATATGACCTTACGTCAAAATATGCACTTTTAGCCCTGCCGTAATCCCACTCAGATTATTACGTAATTAATATATCTATACTTTCATAATTCTTACCACCACCACAGTTTCTAGTTTTTTCCTGAGAGATAGAATGAATGAGCCGCAGTCACCGCATATAATATGGGGAATGAAGCAAGACCGCAGAATAAAGAAAGGGTCATTTGGTGGCTGGAGAGATCTGACGAAGTCGCGGCCATCATGCTCTTCCTCGGGAGGATTCGAAGTCACACGGTAGTGCTTTGGAACCATGGTTTGGTTCTTTTCCCTGACCCAACCTAGAAAACACCCTATTTATAGAGATCTCTCCGCCGGCTTAGCGAAAGTATATCCGGGCACAAACCTTATGGGCTAGACACCCATGAGGGGGAACCAATTTAATTCAATATATTATGCTGCTGCCCCCCCCCCCCCCTAATCCTGAGGACTTGCTCAGCGGAAACACAGTCAAGTTAACCGATGTGATTACTTATTGCGATCTCACCACGTGTCCAAATGTATTTACCGACAAATTCTTAGAGTAAGTTGAAAAGCTCTATCCAAAAGTCTACATGTCAAAATGAGAATAACTGAACACCTTCCTTTCGTTCAGTCTGAACTACTCAGAATCAAAGTTATATCTTGTCATCCTTAACATCTCTTGGAGATATCTCTCATTGTCACTTTGGACGAAATAAAATACATATTCAAATGCACTATTTATGCTCCAGTGCAGAAAAACGAAGACATTGCTTTCATACTAAGTCATCTCCAATAGCAAAAGCAATTTCCTGCTGCAGAATGGATATACAAGAAGCTATATTCCCTGCACGATTGAGACTATCGCGGCATAAGACGACTCCAAAAATCCTCACGCGTCTGATGACTATTTAGACACCCCTTAACCATACAAAGTGAAATAAAGTTTACAGCGCTACAATGATGGTCGTCACGTCTATTCCCCGACTCACACTTTGTTGGAAAACACGTGACATCTGCGCGATCAAGAATTTCACATTCCCTGTGTAAAGGCTCCACACTGCAAAATCTGGGGAACCCCACAGTGCCTGTCTTACGACTGAATTTGAAGGACAGGATGTTTGATGAGGAGATAAAGTTTATGTACTGATGCAAATGGAGCAGGAGAGAATGACATTACACCAGCTCAAAGACAATTATACCTACAGATGACAAACTGACGCCAATGTATAGCGCGATACAATAGTGCGAACGCAGACCCCGCAGCCTTCCGGCAGTAGTCAACCAAACGAGAACATACAACGCCCATCCAAATTCAGAAGACTCCAAGCCTTAACCAACTCCAGAAGTGACTCATTCAATGTATGCAATCGAAATCCTACCGCGATAATTGATGAAGTGCCGACCTAAATTCAAAATAAGCTGACCGAAATAGTGTGGAAGCCACTCGATTCAATCTCACGCCCGGAGAAGTGCACGCGATCAACAATATACGCCGTAACGAAGAAGGAGAGACTGGTTGTAAAAAACGAAGAGCGCAGTAAGACATGAGGCAAGGAACGGTAGAGTTTAGTGGTTTGCGACGAGGACCGCCCACGCACATATCGGACGTATGGTGGCAGAGACATCAGTAATACATAGCGATCCGGAGACAGAGGCGAAGAAGCACCAGCAGAAGGAATGCTGAATTGGCCGCCCTACAGAATCCTCTCTGTGATGCATAAGTTGCGCTGAACCACGCATATAAGCGCCTCGTAATGTTTCGTCGCGTGAAACTCTATTGTCCAAGATAACTCGCTCTCTTGAAACGGTCAATTATGTTTCAGAAAGAGAAGCTTGGACCAGAAACAAATATATGAAATGGCACCAAGTGACCAAGACGTATTCGCCTAAATATAAAGACATCTGAATTCCTAGAGAGCTGTGAGAGCTAAAATGATAGACTTCGTAAGAGAACTCACTAGGAAGCGGTCTGTTCCCGATAGGCATAAAAGTCCACATCGACATCAATAGATTTGTGCCCAACATCAATAAACAGATTCTGATTGATAAAAACACCAACGACAAACCAAGCGCCTCTGATAGACTGCGTGGCATATATTGCGAGCCATTATCCTTTTATATTCTCGAAATGACCGCCACAGCATCTATCTCTATCTGAGATGTAGTATGTTGAGTGTTATGGCCGATATCTTCGACAGAAGCTTTCGTTGAAAGGGATTGCCGGACTACGACCTTCCGGCATCCTGAGATAACATAAGAAATATACCACATTACTCTAAAATGTGAGCTTCAAAGAATATAATGACACGATCCCTTCCCTCCTCTAAAACTCTATATGTACTTCTGAGGGGAGGGTCGAGTTGAAAAACTTGAGAGGCGTGCGTCTTTGCAATGACCCGACTCAACTCGGCGATCGAACACAGCAAACACCATTCTGTACAATAAGCGTTCTTGCTGCAGCCAACATGGGGATGAAAGGGGGACCCATAGGTCGCTTTCTCCAGAGGTGCACTAAAAACTCAGACTTAGTCTCAGGGGCCTTCTCTACTCAATAGGTTCATCTCCAGGTTCTCATGCAATATGTGGTGTTGAACAATAGCACAGTCAAGCAGCCTAACAATGTGTTACGTAATTACAGCTGAATAAATTGTACTATGATAATCTAACTAGGACAGAGTAGTACATTCCATAGCGAGAAAGCGTCCGCATAATCAGCTTGCATCACTCAACCGCGATCCAACCAGTCAGAGCCTTAAGACGTACGTTATATTATTACTTAATGATAAAAGGAAGCACAATCTTGGGATCGATCCTAAAAAGAAATTAAGTGATTGATTTCAGAACAAGTCTTCCACAACGAGTTCAACGCCATCACAAATAAAAACATGAGGCGCAAATAATTCCTCTTATTAGTGGGTGATCACACATTCTACTATACACTGCTGTGAACACCGTGCATATTGGAATCTCTGAGAGTCTCATACTTTTCATCCCATGGGTATCTACTGATAAAACTGACTATTATTGAAGGTCACTATCTATCAGTATAACTTATTATAGAGTGACATTCTAGAGTTTCGTGCTCACATCCTAAATCGCTCGAACGCTTAATTCCCATCGTGGCCGTTATCTCACAAATTATTAATTATGGATACTTATAAGTAGAATCTAATAACTTGCATCGTTTCATGACGAAGCCCCTTAACACCAATAAGATCCCACCAGTAAAACACTCCCCCTCACCCTCACCATAAGTCAACCACCGCTGAAACCTAGATAGTACAAACCCAAAGTATTACTGTTGATATATTGATGACCGTATTCATATAGTCTTTATTACATACTTAAGGCATATTTACAACATTATCCTTTGGACTTGCTATCTCCACTTCAAAACTCCACATACCTCAAGTACCTTATCACTTACACTACTTAAACCAACCTAAATTACTTTCTTATGCTGAACATTTGTAGTACTTATATCACAATTAAAGAGAGCGCA
>JABUQX010122252.1:35000-37801 GCA_015478945.1 Trachelipus rathkii | reverse complement strand
CTAATTTAAAAAAAACGTATCGCCCCGCCTCTCTCTCTCTTCTCTCTCTCGCTCTTATAATATATAAATTATATTTATATATTATATATATTATATATATAATATTATAATATATTAATATAATAACTTTTAAATTTCCATAACTGAATGAGATAACTTCAATTGATAGTGAGTGGTACAATTTTTTTTATTCTTCACCACCACTTCACGCAAACATCAAGAGGTTCACACAAAATTCATCCGCTAGCCAATTACCAATGAGCAACAAGCAGCTAAATGATATGAATTAACACAAAACAGAAATGGAAAAGTATAGCTATATATATATACCCTATGAGCTAATTACATAAATATGTTGAACGAGGCGGGTTCGCACTAACACAGTCCCTCAACTCGGAGGAATCCATCCGGGCACCCCCTTCTAACTTACAGATCTCAGACCCAGTGTACCCGATCAAATGTAATCAAGGTAAACATAAACCTGAGAGAGAGAGAGGAATCCCATAATCGTCAAGTGGGTTGGAAAATAGACCGAAAGATTGACCTTTTCGTGGAGAGGTAGCACAACGACCATCCAATCGATAAAGGGCAAAAGTGACATTTACAGAAAGTTTAGACTGTTTTTGGCAAGACAGGAAATTGGTAGGAATCCAGAGTTAGCGCACTTCTTTTATGAAAAGCCCGCTTTGTACCGTCGAAGAGCTATCCTGCCGATTCTCTACTGAGGTAAAATTAGCGAGAGTATAGGAGAACGAGAATTTTTCACTCCCGATACGCGCTGTCTCTAGCCTGAATGCCAGAGAACAAGCACGATCGAACCATGGATTATAAGGAGAAAAATTCCAGCTCGGAAGAAGGAATGAACCTGCCTCATCCCGCACGATTACAGCTCCCAACCTTAATGGGCAAAGCGAAGCTTCAATCAGAGTCAAAGCAAGTCATTCCAATTATAGTTACACGTAGAATCGACGGCTAAGCACCCCCCAATCCAGCCCCGATCAAGATGCCAGAAAAAACGCATAGGCAGGATGAAGCGTTGGAGAAAAGTATTGAAATAAGGCATATAAGATTAGTGGTCAGATTACCAATAGGAGCGATAATGTTTATATTTTATAGAGAGAAGGACTAGTGGTGAAACAATAGGTCAAGTGTTTCAAGAATTGGTTGGATTAAAAAGTAGTTGTGGATAGAAAACAGGGTGTACAACTAAATGGCAATAATCATCATGGGTATATATAGTGAAGACTTGCTGTCCCACAGGGTCAGGCTGGTTACTATGGTCCTCATAATAAGTTGATTTACCATTCGCGACCTTAAATGCAAGTTCTAAGTTTGCAGATGATACCAAAGTGCCACCTCAGTAGAAAATGCAAGGATGTATAAAGATTCAAAATGATCTTGATAAACTTCTGGTGGGCAGATAAGTGTGGCAAATGAATTTTTATAGTAAAAAATTGTAAGTTCTTCACCTAGGTTTCTCAAATAAAATTTTAACTGCGATATGAAGGATAGCTGAAACCTGTGACACAAGAAAGATATAGGGTATTATAAGCAGTATTTGAAGTAGCAACAGTGTGAGCAATATAATAAAGTAATAAGATGCTGGGCGCATTAAGTAAATCGCAATGTGTTTACAAGAGCCAAAAAGTAATAAGTAAACTTCATAATAGCTATGTTAGGCCAATAATAGAGTATTTCTGCCCAAGTCTGGGCCCCTATTTAGAAGGCTTAGATTATGCCCTAGATGAGATGCAAATAGAGCAACAAATGTATTCTGCGTTTGATGGTAAGAGCTATGAGAAGACTGAAGGAGTTAGAGAAGTTTTCAGCTAATAGAAAGGCGAATTCTCAGACGGGACCATGCATTCAATTCTAACAAAAAAAAAAATTTTCTAACATCTAATTGATAAACGGAGACCAATAAATTACTTCCTTAGAAGACGCACGGACGGGAGACCAGGGACATAACAAGGAAACATTAAGAAGAAGCATCGCCATCATTGATATAAGAAAGCATATCTTTCAGCAAAAAAGACTGTAAATTTTGGACATGGGTATTGCCCACAGGAAGGCTGTATATATATATATATAATACTATAAATATATCATTATATATATATACTATATATATATATTATTATATATAATACTATATATATATATATATATAAATATATAATATATATATATATAATATAATATAAATATATATATGTAATGTACGGCAATAGGGAACCGGAACTGTAGCGATGACGCTGGAAAATGCCACGCCCGCCACTGATATATATATATATATCATAATATATAATATATATATAATATATAGTATAATATATATATATATAGTTATATATATATATATGATATATTATATTAAATATATATATTATTATAATATATATAATTATTTTATATATATGATCATGGCAGCTAGCCCAAAAGCATCTTTTATTAAAGAATTATATATATATAAATAATAATATATATATATTATAATATATATATCTATATATATATATATACTATATATATAATATATATATATATATATATATATATATATATATATAGTATAATAATACTAATATTATATATATATATTATATAATGTATATATATATATATAATATATATATATATATATGATATATATAATAAGATATATATATATATATATATATATATATATATATATATATATATATTATATATATATATATATATATATATATATATATATATATATATATATATATAAATATATATAATATATATAATATATATATATATATATTATATTA
>JABUQX010122252.1:15000-25000 GCA_015478945.1 Trachelipus rathkii | reverse complement strand
ATTAGTTTATGTGGTATGCTAAAAAATATATGTTACTCGCGTGCAATGACCTATTAAAATGACGTAGGTATAAATATCTTGTGATGCTAATATGACGTATTAATGTCTAGAATCGTTGTAGACAGCAATTTCCTTTCTATTATTATTATTTTATCAATATTATTATTAATAATATTATTATTATTATTATTATTAATATTATTATTATTATTAATATTAATATTATTATTATTATTAATATTATTATTATTATTATTATTATTAATATTATTATTATTATTTTATTAATATTATTATTATTATTATTAATATTAATATTATTATTATTATTAATATTATTATTATTATTATTATTAATATTATTATTATTATTTTTCTTAATATTATTATTATTATTTTTATTGTTATTATTATCTCATTATTGTTATTTCGAAGTTAATTTGTTTTGCAACTAAAATGGCTTCGAAATTTACAACAATAAAAATTTTAACAATAAAAATAAATATTTAATATTTTTATCTCAAAAAGTTTTGAAGTTAAATAAATTTCAAAAATTTGAAAATTCGAAATTAATATAAAAATCAACTTTTAAATTGAAAGTTTTCAAATAATAGTAATTTAACTGCTTGTCTACTTACGTTACCAAAACTGTAAAGTTAGTATTGGGGTTGACGGATTTTTTAAGATTATTTTATTTAAAATAATAAATTTTAAAAATTGTTAAATGAATTCAAATTCTAAGTTTGTTAAAATGAGATCGCGTTTTTCGTCTTTAAAAGTTTACGAACTTTTCTAAGTTAAAATTAAAATCTTTGGATAATTTTATTGAGTGGAAGTTAATTGGAAAAGTTTCTAAGTTCAAAGTGGACTTAGAGTTTTTACGTTATTTCGATTTGGTTTCACTTAATAAAATTAGACTATCGTTTTGCTTTTGTATACTAGTTGATAAGTCAGGGATAATGAGCTCTAGCCCAAGATCCTTGTCTTTTATACCCATTAGAATCTTATTTTTTGTTTTAGCAATAGGATGGGTATCCGGCGATTTCATTGCGAAATTTCAACTTTTTATGCAAAAGAAAAATATAATATGAAAATACTATTGTGAAATTTGGGAAAAACCCTTAGGGAAAAACCGTGAGAAAATTATTAGTATCGTGAGAAAAAATGTTATTTCGAAATATGTTTTTCCAAATAGTTCTAAATATCATTAATTAATTATTTTATGGGATTTCTACATCCTGTTTACTTGGTTGGGGTTTTTATCAATTAAGCAATCGGACTTTTCAGTATCTCCCCCCTTAAAAAAATTTTAAAACTTAAAATTTTGACTTAGACTAAAAATAAAAAAATCAAAAATATTAAGCAAATTAAAAAAATTCTAACTAATAAATCAAAGTAATAAGTTATGCAATAACTTATTATATATAATGTTCCGGCTTGAGTTCCATAGTGTGACCGAGTACGGGTTTGGTTCTTGAAATCTTCGTGTAAAAGTTGAGTTCCTCTCCGTCTCGTGAAGCCTATGTTTCTCTCCATAGTATCTTTTGAAGTATCCCATTTGCCATGTTCTCTACCATACCCTTAAGAGAAAGAAAAATATCGGCAGCAGTATGGGGTCTTTAAAAGATTGGAAAGATTTACATGTTAATATGTAAAAAATGTAAAGTAAATTCAAAGAATTTGTATTAAAAGAACTGTATGAGAATGTACAGTAATTGTCTTTGTTGATTGTTGTAAACTGTACTTAAATGTTGTTTCAAGTAATGTTTAAATGCTGTTGTGCATGTTACATGTTGCAAAAGTGAGTCTTTGTGACTGAATTTGATGTCTAAAATAATGTTTTTATGTTGTTAAATGAGGAAAAAAAAATTTGTTGACTGTTCAAAAATGTTGTTGACTTGTATGTGAACTGTTACTTGTCTATAAAGTTGTGAACATCGTGATATGAAATGTTATTGACATTGAAATATAATAATGAAATAAAAGAAAATTAAAAAATAAAAAATTCAAAAATAAATTAAATTCTTAGGAAAATCTTCCCGTATTTCGTTTCTAGAAATCTGTATTTTCATTAAAATATATTTGTAATAGGGATTATTATAATATGATGAACAGGGACAATATTCAAGTTGTTAAAATCTTTAAAAATTGTTAAAATTTTATTAAAGTTGCAAAGGAAATATTTAACCTTTCTTTTCATTAACTTTTATATTTGAACAGGGACATTATATAAATATAAAAATAATTAGTAAATCTGCGTGATATATTAAAATTTTACGCTATCATTCAATTCATGCTAGGATAACTTTATATCATGAAGTAAATTAAGAACAAGTGTCTTCGAGCAATTTCACCTGTTAATTTATAGATCTGTAAACTTGCAAAGTTACTCGAAAGCAATTGTTAATAAGTTATTGGATCGAACAGGGACGATATAACTAATTCATGAAAGTTATAAGATATTGAAATTTCATATACCATTACTGTATAAAGTTTGAAATAAATGTCTTCGTCCTTGAAATTTAATATTAACTGCATCTATTACTTGTTTCCTGTTGGGACAGCGTGGTGATTATATATATTGAAGTCCATCCCTAGGACTTAATATAATATTAAATAAATTGTATTACATTCCAAGGATAAATTCAAATATATATTATACTCAGTGACCTGATGATAGGTGGTGGTTTTCGACCTGATAGGGAAATTCCTCAGTAACAAATAATGTCATTGCTTGTTACTGACGAACCACATTATGCTGAAAAAATGTGTAGCTCAGTGCTCCCTGAATATCTGTAAAAGAATACATTATTGTTCCCTGATAGTATACTTACTTCAGAGAAATTCTGTAAAAAATTTCCGTATTAGGATTAGTAAATAAATAAAAATGTAAAATCATTTTCTGTAAAAAAAGTTTTGAATTAGGATTAGTAAAATAAATAAAATTATAAATGTAAATGCAAATAAGTTTCCTTAGGTACTTCTGTTATGATAAGAGTATATTACCATATTACCAAAATTTACATTTTTAGCTATGTAAGAAAAATATAACAAAATTTTGTGTGTATGTGTGAATTAGTAAGAAATATTCTCGAATGGGAGAATATATGAACTTAATAAACAAAAAAAAAATTTATTAAAAATTGCAAATAAACAACAAATTCTTGTATTCACACTATTATTCTACAATCATCCTTACACCTCCTTGTTTACCTATTTTTTTTTTTTTTTTGTGAGAAAAAAAAAGAAAAAATGTAAAATTTAAACAAAAATTACTAAGTGTGTTTATGTATTAAAACATGATTGCATACTTAGGAACATGAACTGTTATGTTACGAAATGTTATGTTACTAAGACATGACTGTACGAAATGTTATGTTATAAGATCATAACTGGATGAAATGTTGTGTTATTCATTTATGACTGGATTCTAGTTTAACCTAAGTGTAATAAGACTATCATAAATCTTTGGTGTATATAAGTTACCTATTATGCATTGTGTCTGTTGCTTGTGAAGACAATTAATGAATACATGTGTACTTGTACTTATGAAAGTTACATATAAGAGATTTTTACTTTAAACGTGAAATATTTAAATGTTGTTATTCAAATGAAATAGCAAATCGTGGTATGTAGGCCAAACTAAGTTACCGTTACCTGACCCTTGTGTAACCTTAAAGTTCTAAATGTGTTAGAATTTTAACTCTTTCATTCATACATTTTAAAGTTACAAGTAATCCGAATTACTAAATTACATCACATAATGATAATTATGTGGTTATTATGACTTACACTAGATGATTATTATGCATCTATCAAATAATATTAAAATTCAAATATGAACTATATCAGTTTAGAAGAAAAAAAATGATAACTGATATAAACTTATTATTCAAAGTAGGTAGCCGTGTACTGAATCACTAGTGGCTTCCTAGCTGTTCACCTATTATGCGTTTTCGCATATTATGTTGAGTAATGTTACCACTTATATTTATAAGATAAATTATCATTAAAATCATTATCTATTATACATTGGGTCATTGTGCTTTGACAAAAATGTGAAAAAGAAAAAAATATTAGAAAAATGTTAATGTAAAGTACATTTACTACAAATATTTTAAATGAATCTCTAGTGGTTACTTAATTGTACATTTTTAAATGTTTTCTTATGCGATGCTTACTTCTAATCATCCGACTAGAGCAGACATTCTTCCTTGTTAAATTACAGAACGAGTATCTGCTTTAGTATGATGACAAAAATTTTTTTTAGTTATTCCAAAAAAATTATTTTTAATACACGATGACTTTTCCAAATATATGCGACTCCAACTTTTGGTACTCTGATTTTAATTTCATCAGAATCCCCAAAGTTGAAGTTGTATAAACTTACTTGTTTAATTTCTAAAGTGTTCTTACTCCTTGTGAATCAGCTTTTATGCTTTAGAACGTTGTTGCTCTTTTATATCAGCTGTTTTGCTCTTATTACCAGAATCACACTTCCTTCTTCTAAAATTATTTTCTTCATTGATTAGTTTTTTAACTATTATTGTTCTCAAAGAAAGTTATTTGCTTTCATCTATCTGTTCAACATTAATGTTTACTGCTGTCTTCTTATGACTTTAAAGTATTGAATCAATATTTCTATCTTTTCTTTCCTAACGATGTTTCGACTTTACCTTTCTATGGATATACAGGTTCTCTTACTGGTCTAACTACCTTTGTCCTGAATCCATCTATATCTCTCCTTATATTCTTAAAATTTATCAGATTAAATCGATGTAAAGTTAGTTCCTATATGTATGCGTTTTGAAGTATATCAGTAGAAGATATTCGCGAAATTAAGCTTTATTGCTATAAACTTATTTTGTTATTATTTGTTTCCTTCTTCCATTTGAAGCAATGTGTCTGGATAGTTGAACGTGCACTTTCTAGTATCCTTCAACAATGTCAAATTTCAGATTGGTAAGTTCTGATGATTCTATTGATTCAGTAATTTCTTGTTGAACTTCTTAGCAAAAATGTTTCTTCTATGTTACCTTAAGTATTAAATCTATCATTCTTTCTTCCCGATCAATTTGTATTTGATCCGATGGATAAAACTGTGATGTACTGTTACCTGGTTCTATGTCTTTAAGATTAATTGATCCGCTGAATAATACTGAGAGTTTATCATATGAAGAGAACTCATATATCTTTATATATATATATATAGAGGCTTTCTTCATATTGGAACCAGACAGTTGACTGATGTGCTCATTCTATCCCTTTTGGATAAGCCTACTTTTATCATCTATCAATTTTGTTCTGTTGTTTTCTTCTTAACAGTTTTATTTCTTTTTAAGCTTTATTGTTCATAATTCTACTGTGTCCAACATGAGCGTTATTTCACGATAATCTCTCCATCTTGCCTGTCCTTTTCCTCGTTAAGCCAGGAGGATAAATAACAGACTTCATAAAGATATTATTTTCAATAATCTTCTTCATGAACTGATTTCTCAATTCTCGGAGATTAAATTCTTTTTGCTCTAAAAGCTTCTTTATGAAAGTATCTTCTTATATGATCTGCTGATATCGTTCTTTATTGCTGTTGTAGTTCTGCAGGGTTTTGGTGATATTTTATATGAATTTAAATGGCATTTTCTAAATGTTACTTTATGCCTTTATTTATGCATCATGTGTTCAATATTGTATCTTTATATTTCACCCTGCATTCTTCTTTATTCTTCCGATCACAAATAAATACCGTGCACCTTATCTTGTGTCGCCTGGAAAGACCAAAACTAGAGTTACACCTCTCGAGCCTTTAACCTCTTTACCAAATTTGAAATCGTTTGCTTGTACTTCGCTCACAATTTCTTGGATTTTGTTCTTTCTTTGTTCACAAAGATAGGCGGTTGGTATGATCAGATGAAACTTTTGATTGAATTGCGTAGTCAGCTTCATGCTTGTATTATATAGAGAGTTTTAGAGTTGAAGTTACTACTTCGATAAGAGTGACAATGGATGTTTGTCAACAGTCTTTACCTCTACCTTTCTCTTTTCCACAAATATTTAGCTTCCTTCTATATATCAATCAGATGAGTCTGAAGCACTTCGTGTCCTATTAGAATTAGAAAAGCTGGAAGGCGAGCATTGTTAATCTCTGTTCCCTTAGAAAGATAAATTGGCTTACTCTCAAGGGCAATTCCAGTTTTCCTCTTCTGCTATTAACTCTGTATCTTCTGCTCAATGCGCGATGGTACTTGCGACTTTTAAGATGGTGGACACTTAAACGTCATGGTGTCATTAACGTTTACCCTAAGTACATTAGAGTTGTGCGATGAAGTTTCTTTACAGAGACTATCATCAATTTGGATCAGCGTATTTTCCGAATTTCCTTTATCTCGTACTTCATACGTCTACTCTTTCTTTTCCAAGAGGTTCTACACATCAGTATGTGTAAAGCAGTATGATCCTTACAGCTTTCGGTACCTTCTCTCTACGTACCTCATCATTCTAGTTCACACTTGTGATCATAATCAAATGGACCATTCCCTTATCTCCATCAGAATCAAGATATCTGAATCAATCGGAGAGGTCGGACTCCAACAGTTCCTTATAACTGTGGCCCTTACCAGTGTAAGCTGCACTCATTCCCATTTGAATGACTATGCACGCTCGGGATGGAATTATTTCATCCTTTGTATATTTACCAAAGGGTTGCAAGTAATGCTCATTCTCAGATGGTAAATCCTTTACCTCTCTGTCTTACAGGTAAGTGAGCTAAGGTGGGACAACATTTGTCCTTCCTCGAACCTAATCAGGTATTCACTTGCAATTGGAATCAATCTTCGGATCCCCTTCACCTAAAATTTACAATCTTGTAAAGGTGGCCCTACAGCACGTTTTCTTAATGCCTTATTATCCTCAGAATCTCCTTCAAAAGTGTCTGAGTTCTTCATCGGTACTGTCCTCACGAATTTACGAATAAATCCTGAGGTCTGGAGACTTTATAATCGTACAAGTCACCTACAAAACATCACACATGAATGTCCGTGGCGGTCTTACCTGAGACTTTATAACATTACTGATCACCTATAAAAATATCTTGCGATATTGTTCGAGGCGGGTCCAGATACCTTTCTTTATTGGCATAAATCAAAATGGAAAGCTATTTGTATGATAGTTTAAAATGCTTTCAAAAAAAAAATACAATAATGTTATAATTTTCCTATATTCGATGGGAAATAAATAAAATTATATATATATATATATATATATAAAATTGGGTTCCTGAAACTTAACTATGCTGTGGTGAATTAATATCATGTTCTTCAACATAAATTTTCTATGCTTCCTAAACCTAAAATTTAAATCGGCTGTGCCTTTTAGCCTCAATTCTATACTAATCAACTTTCTTTCATAGTCAGTTGCCTTTACCTGAACTATGTAAGCAATGCTCAATCGAAGTGAATATATATATATATATATATATATATATATATATATATATATATATATATATATATATATATATATATATATATATATATATATATATATATATATATATATATATATATATATATATATATATATATATATATATATATATATATTGTTCGAGATTCATTTTATCTAACTATTTGTTGTAAGGTTTTAGCGGCTAGCATAAATAAAATGTTCTTCCATAAACTATGGCTATTTCTATCGCCTTTGAATCGATTATTTCTGATTTGAGCTATTAATTGGCTCTATGCTTTAATGTGTTTGTGCCTATCTGCTATTTGTGCCCGATTTGTTCTGATTTAACAAACAGAACAAAATTTCCATAATACTTCCATTCATCTGTACGGTTTTCCACAGATAAGAAGTGGCTGGAATCAATCCTTTCAATTTGCGAGGCGCAAGAGTGACAAAAAAAAATACATATATATATATGTCACTTTGGCATCATCCAGATTACTAATAAATCGACGACGTCTTCACGGGTACAATTCCGCATCCTCCAGCATTTAATGGATTGACTCTTGAATCACTTCACTGTATCCAGAATATCTACGCTTGGTAGTCCTGATCATGGGTTATTAGCGATATTAGTACTAGGTCAGGCTTTTCAAAGTTTCCAAAATGACTGTCCAATTTCCTTTTGAAGTTTGTTCCACTGCCCTTCTTAATAACACCTTTTAGCCATGAATCTTGACTTCAGCTAAACCTAAATGTAAGTTTATTAAATACCTCTTCATTCCAAATTGAATGGACTATCTTCATGGCTTTCCTCCATCATGACCTGAATAATTTTCTCGATCAGAGAGGTCGGTTCCCACAGCGGTTTCGACTGGGACCTCACCCATGTAAGCTAAACTCATTCTCCTCCAAATGGACGAGTGAGCAGCTCGGATAGAATTAATCTTGCTCTGTTTTGTACAACGCATTCCGACAATTCTGGATTCTTTCTATCTTTATACTGACACCAAACATAGGGTCATTATTACCTAACAAATGTATACATACGTTTACGTGTATACCTACATACTTAATTATAAATTGTATTTGTTAAATAAATATTTTTCTCATTAAATAAGCTTGGCACTTTATATAACTAAAATTCTAATTTTTCTATATATTAGGCACTTCATATACATATATATATATATATATATATATATATATATATATATATATATATATATATATATATATATATATATATATATATATATATATATATATATATATATATATATATATATATAATTATGTATGTATGTACATATAAAACAATGCGTGCTATAAGTTGTTTATACAGTAAATTTATCAATAAATTAATATACTAGTTGGCAAATTTTTATATCAGTAAATTAATATATTGTTTGGCACCTTTTATATCAGTAATATGTATATCTACGTTGACTAACAATTATATATATATATCTATAAATTGACACTGATACTGCGGTTATATTATCAAACATATGATATTTTAATGGCAATTTCTTTTATGTACGTATATTTAATACTGATCTATATATATTTTTATATATATGCATATGATAATTAATATTTCGGCATTCTGTATAAATTAATACAATGACTCTAATTCTTTGTGTTAGTACGTTAATAATATATTAAATGCCTTCTATATAAATATAAAATTAATATTTTGTTTTTAAGCAATCTTTTTGCAAATAAATTGATATCTTATTTTCGGCAATCTTTAAATAAATTATTACTATATTTTAGGCAATTCTTTATATATAAACGTATATAAATGAATACAAGTAAAATTTAGCTAAAATATGTCGTAGCTATTTCCTTTTAAAATCTACGTTAATCGTGATTAGCTATACTTAGCAATTAAGCATAAATTTATGCCTTAGAATTTTGGCAGCTAACTATATCCTTGCGCTTAAATTCTTAAATTCTATATCTTTGAGTTTAAATTGGTACGTTAGAATTTTGGCAGGTAACTATATCTTTGAGTTTAAATTTGCACCTTAGAATTTTGGTAGGTAACTATATCTGTGAGTTGCCAAAATTTTAAGAGATTTTTTTAGAGAATATAAAATAAAATATTTTAAATAAAAAATTTAAAAATTTGAGAGTATATATATATAAAAAAAATATTTTAAATAAAAATTTAAAAATTTGAGAGACTTAAAAAAACATTCTAAATAAGTATTAAAATTTTGAGAGAATGAAAATAAAAAATATTTATTATTTTAAATAAATATTAATTAAATATTAAATAAAAATTAAATAAGTACACTATATAAATATGTTTAGGTAGAGTGTTATGTGTTTTACCTATGATGACACTACTCTACTACAGATGGTACACATTATATGGCACCAGCATTTGGTACGGCACCTTCTCGCAATTCTTTCTTGCGAAAGTTTCTCTCTTGCTTTCTCTCACCTGAGGTCTCTTTCACCTCGCGGTCTGATCCGCTTTCATCATGCGCGGCTTTTTGCCTATTCCGATGGATATGACCAATTATCTTTGGTACTGTATCGCTCT
>JABUQX010122252.1:0-2500 GCA_015478945.1 Trachelipus rathkii | reverse complement strand
ATGGTGCTAACTACATGTATACTAATTCGGCACTGCACCGGCCCCGCACCAGCCCCGCACCGGCACCACACTGGCCCCACTCCGGTGCCTGTACCGATACCTCCAATGACTCCTTTGCTCAGACACAAGAGATTTAATTTTTCTTCCTTCATCTTTCTCGGCAAAGCACTCTGCTTTTTTTCTAGCTCCAGCACCGGCTCCGACTCATTGGCTCCGTCATATGAGACTTCTCCTCCTCCTTCTTTTTTCTTCTTTTTTCCTTCCTACTTTTTCTTTGCCCTTCACTCTGTGCTTTTCTTCTATTTTCAGCTGGGACCCCCATCAAGGGGGACCTCAAACTCATTTGGGGTTATTGAAGCCCCCAAATTCGGAATCTATGTCCTATGAAACATAAATAAACACACCTCAGTTGGCTCAATATGTGACTGGAGCCAAAATTCCAGTCTGGCTCCGTCCTCAGCTCCAACTCCGGCTCATTTGCTTGGGCACTTACTGTAAACTCATTACTCTATTTCAGTCATTCTCTTCTCTCTACTCACCAAATTTCAACCTTCTAAGTCCTTTTCCAGGTTTTGGGGGCTCAGACCCCCTCCCCTCCTTGGACGTAGTGGTGTGAAACCTCAGGGGTAGGCAGGCAGCACCTTCACCAACCACGGTGGTCAGTTTGAAGAGGATACCTGAAGATAGACACCTGACTCGGGTATATTCTATGATGTAGGATAGGCCTATGCCATGATAGAAGTGCTTGAAGCTGTGACGTTACCAGGGCATGCTAGATTATTGTCCAAAGAAAACTCCTACTTGGTTCTACCAAGTTGTTATTGAATGATTCCGTATTTTGTATTTTTTCATTATTTATCTTCAAATAACATGTATATAGTTTTTTTTATCAATTTCAGTAAAGAATGATCACTGATTTACAAGTTTTCATTCCAATTTTACCCTCATATTTGCATTAAAAAAAAAAAAAAAAAAAAAAACAGGGGGGCCAAGGACCTTAAGCAAAAATGTTCACCGTGTGCCAACGATGTTCAACAACATGTAATATTAGATAGAACGTCGCAAAATATTGATGACATGGCCTACCACTGAAAAAAAACCGTCAACAATTATTGTTGACGTGGCACATTTTGGAAATCACTGTCAACGAGTGTGGTGACACCAGCAGTCAACGTGTTAAAAGTTTTTATTTTCATCCCCATTTTAAGGGTTGTTAAAGAGTTCGTATTCTCTTTCCACTTGGTACCTTATTGCTGGTGGTGTCAGCTCGCTGTAGACGGGGTTACGTAGGACGGCATCCACCGTAGGGTTATGCAGCCCCGTTAAAATTGTAAATTTATCCTTCTCTTTTATTGGTGTTAGAGAGGTTGTGTCCCCCTGAAAAATTAGGCACCCCTCTTTTTGATAAATAAATAAATAAATAAATAAATAAATAAATAAATAAATAAATAAATAAATAAATAAATAAATAAATAAATAAATAAATAAATAAATAAATAAAAAATAAATAAATAAATAAATAAATAAATAAATAAATAAATAAATAAATAAATAAATAAATAAATAAATAAATAAATAAATAAGTAAATAAATAAATAAATAAATTAAGTTAAATAAAATTAAATAAAATCAAATAAATTAAATAAATTAAATAAATTAAATAAATTAAATAAATTAAATAAATTAAATAAATTAAATAAATTAAATAAATTAAATAAATTAAATAAATTAAATAAATTAAATAAATTAAATAAATTAAATAAATTAAATAAATTAAATAAATTAAATAAATTAAATAAATTAAATAAATTAAATAAATTAAATAAATTAAATAAAATTAAATAAATATATATATATATATATATATATATATATATATATATATATATATATATATATATATATATATATATATATATATATATATATATATACATTATATATCTATATATATATATATATATATATATATATATATATATATATATATATATATATATATATATATATATATATATATATATATATATATATATATATATATATATATATATATATATATATATATATATATATATATATATATATATATATATATATATATATATATATATATATATATATATAGTAGAGAAGAAATCGATAAGAAATAAAATTTCTATGGCTTTCGGAACCAAAGTACGACTCAATTATCAAGTAAAAGAATCAAAAGGAAAGAAAACCTTTTAGGAAAACGTTAAAAACTGTCCAATTAGAAATCACAATTAAATAGCGAAAAGTTTGCACCATTTTAGCTACCTCGAATACACAACCAAAATCTAAAATAATATATATATATATATATATATATATATATATATATATATAAATATATATATATATATAAAAATACTATAACTACTTCTTCATATATATATATATATATATATATATATATATATATATATATATATATATATATATATATATATATATATATACGGTATATATATATACGGTA
>JABUQX010122251.1:0-23150 GCA_015478945.1 Trachelipus rathkii | reverse complement strand
GGAGAGTTAGTACCATATATTTATTCAAAATTTGCCGGGTGATATTCACTTTTGGAACCAAAAAGCGAACAACTCGTCTCGCTCCACACTTGATTGGAATTGTTAGAGTTTAAGTATTCTGTCATTAATCTTGTTTCACTCCTGAAAACATTCTGGTAGCAATTTGCCTAATTTACCCATCTATTCATATATCAAGTTTGAAGTTAAGTGAGTTATATTGTCCATATTAATCGATATTTTTGATAATAGTATTAGTGATGGTATAATATACTACATTATAATATAATAATTTATATTTAAACTTAATATAATCAGTAACTATTAGTTAATAATTTTTACCTTATATTAATATATATAATATATATTAATTAATTATATAACTTCCTTATATTTAGTGAATCTTAATCATCAATATGATAGCACTACAAGATAACTATTGGTAGGACCATAAATTTTCAGTTATTTGCTATATATTTACTCAGCTAAATTTTTTTCATAAATGTACCTAAAACACTTATATTTATTTAATTGACAACTTTCATATTATTTTTAATAATAATAATTTTTTTATAATAAATAGATTATTATATTATATATAAATTAAATATATATATTTATACATATTAATAAACCTATATATATTTATATATGACGTACTTTAAATTCACTTATATAAATATAATATTATATATACTATATATATATATTAAATATATATTTATATATATATATTATATATATATATATATATATATTTATAATAATATATATATATATATATATAATATATATTAGGTGAATTTTAATGATGGTGGGGTGGCCTGTAGGGGCCTCAATTAACTAGCGCCCCCCCCCTCGTAATTATATTTCTAGACTAACTATAAAAATTTTATGGTTATATTCATACTCACGATATAACTAACTTATTTTTAGATAAACCGGGTGCAGAAGTTAAAATTCATAATTTAATATTCCTCTCGCTTTCAGCGAAAACTAAAATCTATTATTGATTAAGCCCTTAAATTTAAGTATAAAATACTTAATAACTTGGAAACCATCTAGAGAAAGTGAATAAATATATATTGTCAACAAAGTAAATTATATTTCAGTATATTACTGATTATTTGTAAGAATTGTGTAAGCTGCACCTGAAATCTGAACTCTATAAGTTATATTGAAATATTGTCATCATGACACACAAATTATCAAGGATACATTATTAACATAATTTACCTAACTTACGAACAGCCTTATTATCCCAAAAGCACTTTTGTATTTCCCTGGTTGGTTGATTTTAATTCTTCAATTCGATTATATCTCTATTGAGAGATTTTCAATGTTTCCTTGCGAATATATGATACCTACGCCGACACGGGCCAGCATAGTTGATTTTGCAACTAAAATTTGAATTCCAGCTTACTTCCTATATTTCCAGAAAATATTCTTAAATCTATAATAAGTAATATATGAATATTAGGAATTATATTTCCAAGAGGTAGTTATCGTAAGTCCTTGAGCGCTAAGACCCTACTCCCCCGCCCCCCAAAAAAAAACCCACGTGTATACGAAAATATTTTTAGAGCGCGTTCCAATAGTTTTTTCTTTCTTGTTGTTTTTATTAAAAATCTAAAATATATAACTTATGCACATAAATTTATCAAGTACACTATAAGTTTCAAGCTGTCATAAATGGGTAGAAATCATAGCTGATAGTCGGCTGGAAAACGTTTTAACGAAAAACTTCTTGAAATTTCGGTCCACTTGATTCAAAAAAAATTATTTTAACATCACTAAAAGTGCATTTCCAGGACATCGGTTGCGTTTCTTAATATTCTTAACTTTTTTCTTATTTTCATCTATATGACCCAAAAATGTATTATAACCAAATAGCATTTATTTATTTTTAAATGAAAAAAAAATAACTGCTGTTACTGTTGACTCAAGATTATTTTGCTGGAGAGATATCTATGCACCAATTCTCCCAATTCCCCAATTCATACTAACATTCACTTAGGATAACATGTACTTAGTTAAACAGACAGGTGCAGTTCATCGCGAAGTTTATTACTGCGACGCGTTTGGGCTTATGTGGATATGGAAAAACGATTGCGAGAGATGAGATTAATTTTTCGTTTAAAGATACCGAGAGTATACCAATGCGTGAAAGTACATCTGTAGAGATCAGACCTCTACGCTCGATATATATTTTACTCTCTTTTTTTTTGATAGAAATAGCGTGGATGCTTAAAAACAGTTTCGTGTTTCGTACCCCTTAGATACCGTTTTTAATTTTTAGGCTATAGAGCCTATTCCTTATTCTTTATAGCTTTTCTCGTGTTCTTTTACTTTTGCTCATGATATAAGTAATATGCCTTGAGCCAAACTTTGCGCTGCTAAACTCACTTTAACTACACGATTCATGATAGGTATAGACAAATGAAATAATATAAATAAATTAGAGTACATCTAGATGGTTTGGTCAATATTGTTAATTACTAATGTATTATCACAATCTAATAATTAGATTAATTTATTATTTACTTTCGATAGAAATGAGCTTAAATAAATTAATTTTTATCAATTACACAAATTTATAAACTTTCAAATAATTTTCTTGAATAAAAAAATAATTAATACTTGTAATTGAAATAATAATAATATTATCTATAGTAAAAACTCAAAAATTTGTAAAGAAATGATTGGAAACCTCACTTATATAAATATAATGGGAATGATTTGCATAAAATTAATAGAATAGAATAAAGATCATAGATTAAAGGTAACATACATTAGAAATATCATTACAATTAATACAATTGTAATGACAAGTTAAGACAGCAACTTTGATAAATACAGAATTTATAAACTACATATATTAAGATATTTGTAAAAATATGGGAAGCAATAAAGATATTTTAAGCTATGAAAAATATAGATTAATAAATTCTTCATCCATTTATCTTAGTGGAATATTTACACTTACTATTTTATGTCTTATACCTTATCCACTTTATATATATATATATAATTATACTATATATATATATATATATATATATCATATTATATATATTAATTATAATAATAATGATGTTGTATAATTCGACAATTGGTAACCAACTTATATCTATCATATATTTAAATGAAGTGTACTGGGTTTAAATATAATAAACTTATTAATTAAATAATAGTATATATTATTAAATTATATATAATTAAATTTATAATAATTATAAAAAAATTAATATTATTATAATATAATATTATTATTAAAAATATATTAATTATGAATTTATATTATCCAACTGTATATATTTAATCATATAAAATAATAATATATAAATACTTAAATATTTCTTATTCTATATATCACAAAATTAGTCAACATTGTATCTTTACATATTACTTACAGGCAATTCTCAGAAAATAATAAATTTATACTGGTATACTATACGAATCTCGTATAATATTAATATAATTAATATATATATATATATTAATATATATATATAATATTATAATATTAATTAATATAAAATTTTTAATTTGAATTATGAAAAATTTATATATAAATATATATATATATATATATATATATTTATATATATTAAGTTTAATAATTACATCATCTATTAATATATATATTGATATATTATATATTATAACTATATATTAATACATATATATATAATATATATATATATATTAATATTTATATATAAATATGATATATATTAATGACATTGATTAACTTTTATAAAAATATACATAAATATGCTTAAATAATATATAATCTGAATATAATTTAACTTAGATATTTAATAAATAAATTAAAATTATAAATTAATATTATTAGAATCAAGAAATATCTATATTTTCAGTGTGGTTGTTAAGGTATTGTATATTGTCACATAATGTAAAGTATTGAATCTCTCTATATTTGCCGATTTTCATATTAATACGAATTATTAAAAGGTAATAAATTGATCACTAAGTTCACACCATTTTTATAGTAATTATAATAATAACATAAATCTTAATAAAAATTTAGAAATCTTAGTTATATAAAAACAACATAAATCTTTAAAAACAATATTTAATATGAACATCTAGTAAAATATATATATTTATTAACACATTTTCCTCAAAATGATATAATTATTACATTATATATATTTAAATATTTATCATAATTAAATAATATTAATTTACTGTAATTCATAAGACTAAGTGTCGTATTGAATTTCTAATAATAAAGGAAAATTTTAATAGTTTATTAATGAAATTAATGGTTATCGGACTTGAGTTAACGGATAATAATTCATATATTTTATTAGACAATTTACTAAGTCATAAAAATAAACAATAAGGTATATAGGATTATTGATATTAAATATGTTGATATGTTATTCACTTAAATAGTTTTTTTTTTAATATTTTAATAAGTTATCACGATATCTTACGTTTGGAATACGTCGGATTAAAAGATTTAATGAGGTTCTATAGTTAAGTGATACATTGAGTGTAATTTGTTATTGAAGAGTTAATAAATCTTATGACCAACGAGAATAATCAAAAAAGGTGCTTTATATAGAGATATAATAAACATCCCCTTTCCATTGTTGAATTCGGAACCTACTCTCTCTCCATTTGTAATAGGAGCTGCCCCGGGTGATATTTGTGATTTGGTCTCAATTATTATTATTTATATTATATATTGTTTACATTTTTAAAATGCCTGGTAGATCTGAGCTTAATTTTATTGTTATATATTTATTATTTTTTAATGCTGCCTGATATAAGATAATATTTTGTGTCATCTTTATATATTCGTATCTTTCTTTTATAATTGCATGGTATAGACCTGTACCCTAATTTTATATATGATATATTATATATTTATTATTATAAGTGATCTATTCAGAATTTTGGTGCTCATTTTTATATATTAGTTTCATTATTATAATATTGCAAGGTAGATCTGACCCTAAGTTTATTTGCACTTTTTATATTTAGCTGTCACCGGTAATTTTTTAAGAGTTAACTTTATACGTATAGTTATCTTTTTTTTTTAACACCCACATTTTTTTAAACATTCATTTTAATATTCTTTATTTATTCATTAAATATACTATATGTATTACAATTTTATATATCTTGTACGTGAAATTATGTGTAATATTCTATGTTTAATATATAATTATTTCTCAGGGTAGGATACTGTCATATAAAAATCGAAGTCAGTGAAGACCCTAACAGGTGACAGGTAGATTTTAGGTGTATATTTTAATACTATATTGCCTGTTAATAATATAATAAAAGTGCTGTTCACTTTGGATATCCTAATATATTAATTTGTAAAATATATATATTATATTTCTTACCTAACACCCTCTGTGAGAACTCAAATACTTCAATAGTTTTATATGCATGGTCGCAATTTGTGTTAGTGATGTATAGTACTGGATTTTCTGATAAGTTTGGTATATTTTTCTCAAACTGAGCTCTTACCTATTCGTTCAGATCTTTATTGCACCCTAAATCATTAGTGTGTTGCAATACTAGCTATTGGTAAAAACTTTATTAATGCTCTAATAAGAACAGAATTTCGCAAAGAAGAGTGGCTTCACATTGTAGCAATGAATACGTGAATATCTTTATAATTTCATTAAAAATAATGCACTATGACAGCCATTCTATTTTATAATATGAGTCTATATACCGCTTTGGTAGGTAATACAGTTCCGGAAGACCTCATTCTTCCATACAGGTTAAGCCTTGCAAAAGTCGTTCTTGCTAATTCATATTACCATTATAATGTGCTCGAAATTGGCGCGCCCCGTTCTCCCCTCTCGAAGAGGTACGGATACATAGAAAAAGCGACAAACTCACTATAAGAGATATCATTTTTAAAGTGATTGTCTCATTTATTTATTTTCTTCAAGATTACTGTGTGTCTAGCAAGAGATTTATTGACCGTGTGTATAAGAGATACTGGTACACTTTCATGCATTGTTTATAAAGCATCTAAGGATTTCCAAGATGAATAAAAGAGCTGTAGGTTTACTTCTACAGCTCTCATATTCCTTCAGCCAAACCATATCGCTCGAACCTCATGTTACAATTTGAGCCAAGAAAGAGTACGCTATATCTAAGTTGACCAACTTTCTCAATAATCTATGTGAGAATATATTACACAGAACGCAATCGGGTATCCACCTTGCCAGTCTCTCGTGACAAATAATTTCCTTCTAGGAACCCCTAATTACGAAAAGTAACTCGCTGAGAGTTACCAATAAAGAGCAAATCATTCTCAATAGCAACTATATCAGTCCTTCTCATTAAGTATGTTTCGATCTCTCATTCTGCAAGGCGTAGAGATTACACGCTCAAGACCATTAAACAATATATATTAGCTAAATGATACTACGGATTTATTCACCCGATAGTGATGCTACAAAAAGCCAATCTTTAAACTACACTCACCACAAGGTCCAGTGCCATACCAATAATATAATCTACCACATAACTATTATGGTAATGGGAAACGGGATGCATAATTCGCTGACTACTCTCATGCTACCTACCCCCTAATATTGAGATAAATTTTTGAGAATCTATCATATCGACAATTCGAGATAACCATCTCGGTAACCATTTTATTGTATAAGGAGTCAGTTCCAATTTCTGATCATTATCCCATGTAAAATAGTATTCCCTAGTGTTTCTTCACTTTATAATTAATTCTATATATATATACTCCATCCAACAATTGCATTTATTAATATTGGCTATTACGTATAGTATGATGGATGAATATCATCCTACCGTAATATATCTTAGTGAAAAAAGCTCAGAGATATTAATTTTAAAAAATATCAGTGATTAGATAAATGTTAAATTGATAATATTCCATGTTTAATTTATAGATAGTCAACTAAAAACATAAAATATAGAAAATTGAACTCACACCCTAAGAGATAACTATAAGAATTCTCAAATATAATCATACCCCACGTTAGTGATAACACTTTAATAAATATAAAGATTTTGCAAGATAATATGAATATCCGAGGTTGCTGCCAATGTTTAACTAATTGCTCACTAATATCATTACTTAGCTCTTGCTCAAAAACTCACGTATAACTGAGAAAAGAATAATTGGATGAGATTCATCCAATGAATATTTTATAATTTTTTTTTTAAATTGAAGAAATTTAAATTATACTTGATTTATCGAAGATTTTTTTATAAGATTTTTTTTATAAGAGTTGTTAAAATCTGAAATGTTTTATTTAGTATTGTTATGGATAAAAAAATTTGTTACTATTATGTGAAAAGTTTATTAGATGATTTATTAAGTTTTTATATTTTGTCTTTCATGCATTTATCACAGCCAAATTAGTTGAGGCGAGGAATAGTCGTGCGTTCTTTAATATTTAAAGGATAAAACTATGGCAAGAATTTTATCCATTTATTCCAATTCTTATTTTAATTGAATGGGACCACATATTCACTTTTAATATGGATTTTTTAAACATTAAAATTTTCTAGTCGTTTTAATTTTTATCAGTATGTATTAAATAAAGGACTGCACTCAGATTAAGAGACTGTAGCTGCGAAAGAATTCCATAATATATGTTAAAATAGAAGAATTAAAAAAAAAAAAGAAGGGATTTCAACCCAAAAACATTTTTTTAAATAAAATTTTAATAAAAGAATTTTGGCAATAATTGGTATTATTAATTTACCTTTCATTCTCCACCATCATCGTTTCCTACAAATATCGACGAAGCAAAGAAATCTTTTTTATCTGCTTTGATTTCTTGCTGCTTTTTCTTGTTCTTTGCTATCGATTTTTTAAATTTTTCGTCTTTCTGTTTCTTCGTTAATTTTTTACGTTGAAATTCTTCTTCCGTTAATTTTTGCTTAAAATATGTTTTGAAATTTTCCTCATTTTCTTGTTCATTGATTCTCTTTTGATTTTGTTTGTTCATGAGTGATCTTAAGTTTACGTCTGTTTTTTTATTTTTTTTGGAGAATGCTGACATAATGGATTGGCAGTCCCGCTTGAGATGTTTTAAATAATTTTGATAAATAATATTAATATAATTTAAATAATATTAATAAATAATATTGATAAATAATATTAATATAATTTAAATAATATTAATAAAGATTGACAGTATCTAAAAAATTAAATGTAAGTACGAATGAAGATTTTGCAATAAAGCTCACTATTGTTAAATAAATGTTCCTTGATAAAACATTCAAAAAAATTTCATCTCCCAAAGCTGAAGGGTGGTGAGAACAATATTCGGTATCAGCAACCCTTCGTTGGTAAAGAAATAACCCCTAAAGGGGTACCCTGCCACAAATAGCTGCTAATTTTGCGGCCATCTATTATTGGTGTACACCTGTATGTTTCACATTCAAAATCCAACCTTTTCTAAGTATATTTGAAGAGGAAGTGCTGGTAAATATTACCCATAACTGTGTTTGTAGCCAACAAAATAGCTAGCTTGAGCTGTTATGACACCATCGCTGTTATTTAATTTATTTCATCATTGTCATACGTTCCTAGGAAGAGTTTTTATCCAGTCAGTGAGTCAAAATCTATTCAGTGAGACAAAATCAATTCAGTGGGAAAAACATCTTTTCCATCTGGCCTCTAAGCTACTTCTAATAGAGTTCTCTAAAAGAAATGTTTCTCTCCGCAATGCTTTTCAATGCTTAAGTCCTCGAGTTAATTAAAGACTATATTTGGAGATCCGGACTGGTAGCCCTATGTCCTGGCTGAATATCCACCACTAGTTGCAAATCTACACACCAGGAGGTAGTAGTGTTGGTAATTTGGTGTAATGAAGTCACTCTCTTTTAACATGTCCCTTTTTTAGGATTTGATAAACTGCAAGAAATATCCCATCAAAAAAGTGACTAAAATTTCAGAATGATCCATAGTTCGCATAAATATGCCGCTATTATGTCTTATTCAAATGTTAGTAATAAAAATTTGTCACAGCGAAGTTTAGCAATTATTTTCGTTTTGAAATATAAATTGGCGACACTTCTTTTTATATAAGTAATATCTCTTTTCAGATTTGAAAAGTTGGTTGTGATATTCCTTGGGAGATTTATAGGAGTGTTCTTGTTTACCTTTCTTCTTCAGAGGTTTTAGCCTGTTTTGATCGTGTCCCAGAATCGGCAAGACGATCAACTTCTCGGCCCACGGGATCCATTTTGAAATTAAAATGCAATAATGTAATAATTTAAATGTGCAGTAAAATAAATTACTTTTTTTCTGAGAACCTACAACGACTAATCTCGGAAGCCCCGACAACCAATCTTGGTAGATTTGGTCACCAATCTTGGTAGACACTGCGACCAAAATTTGGTTCGTGATCCATAGGTAAAAAAAACGCACGATCTAACCTTTAAAGTCACTTCTTTTTTCAAACATAATCATTCTTATTTCATTATATTTTAACATTCAAATTTTAAAATTATTTTAAAAATGCAGACATACGAATATTATTTCTCAGATTTTTCACTGTTTTTAGATCTTATCTTTGTTATTTTCAAACTTATTCTCCCTTAAAATTATTTCTTCCTCGAAGAAGAAGAGAGAGAGAGAGAGAGAGAGAGGTAAGAGAGAGAGAGAGAGAGAGAGAGCAGAGAGAGATGGAGAGGAGAGAGATATGAGGAGAGAGAGAAGAGAGAATGAGTGAAAGAGATAGAAATAAATTTGAGTCCGAGATGTTCTTTTTTTGTTTTCTTCTTTTTGCTTCTTATTTATTTATTATATTATTATTATTATTATTATTATTATTATTATTATTATTATTATTATTATTATTATTATTATTATTATTATTATTATTATTATTATTATTATTAATATTATCTTATGATTATTTATTATTATATTATTATTATTATTATTATTATTTATTATTATTATTTATTATATTTTATTTTATCGAATGAAAATTTATAGCAAGTTGACATTCCAAAGGAAAATTATAGTCGGTAAAATAAAATTTTTTTTAAGTTTAAAAACAAATTACACAACTTTTTTTATTATATATTTGCCACAGGAAGAGTAGAAAAAGAATATCTTGCATAATTAAATCGCAGTGGGAAAATTGTGACATTGTGACTATATATATATATAGGTATTATATATAATATATATATATATATAAGTATATATCATATATATACATACATATATCATATATATATATATATATTATATATATATATATATAAATATAATATGGATATAATATAATATCATATACTATTAATATATATATATAACTTATACTATATATACCATTGTATACTATAAATATTATATATATGATATATATAAATATATATATATATATATATTCCACATTAGACGGATTCGGAGCTTATACTAGGATAGTGAATATATATATATATATATATAGATAGAGTTATTAGTATAATATATATAGATATTAGATATATATATATATATTATATAGATAGTTAGTATATATATATATATATATATATAAATAATTATATATATTATATATATATATATATATATATATATATATAAATATATATATATATATATATATATATAATATATTATATATATATATAATAATAATATATAAATATATATAATATATATATATATATAAATATATATATATATATATATATAGATATATGATAGATATATATATATATCTTATAGATTATACATAGTATATATATATATATGTATAGTATTATATATATAATATAATAGAGATATATATATAGAGATAGGATATATAGATATATAATTATAATAATAGAAGAAATAAATATATAATATATCTATATATACATATAGATATATATGAAAGTATATATATAATAAATATAAGATATATAGAACTATATATATATATAAGATATATTAATATATATAATATATATATATATATAATATATAGCATATATATAGAATATATATAGAGGTAGATATATATATATATAAAATATATATAATCCTGAGAGTCTTTAATAAAGATATCATGGAAATGTAAGCGACAAATGACATTACATTTCCATTGAATAAAGACCCTCCCAGGTGTGGAGGAGGTCGAAAAACTTGGATAACTGTGGGTTTTTGAAATCTAAGTTCTCTCGTGTATGCTTTCTTTGTACTTCGTTTTACTATTTTGCTGATTTAATGTTATTACTGATTTAATGTTTTAAATTACATGGGGTTTAAAATTCGTAGGTTTTGTAAGCAGAGTTTTTGGCGATGCTTATTAAATTATAATCACGTTAACAGTTTTTTGAAATATATATTATATATAATAATATATTATATAATAAGATATAGATATATATAATATATAATAGATATAGTATATAATAGTATATGATAGTATATATGTAAATATATATTATCATAAGATTTCTTGTGTGTAGAGTATGCGAATATGAAACTATAATGGGACTTCAAATATATTTAAACTTTAATTTATTTATTCCTCTTTGCAGGGGAATTTGTCGTATTCATTATCCATGGGAATTCAGTTGGTAAGAATAGAAACTTGTGGGTCAACTGAAATTAATACTAAAGAAGGCAAATTTAAATTGTGAGTAGTAAAATAGGAGGATGGCCATTATTATTTGGGCGTTTCCGCAAGTGATTAGAGGACTTCATTAGAAACCGATTCTCTATAGAATAAAAACATGCTTCAGTCCAAATAGTGTGTTAGATATTGAGTGATATTATGTATGTGTATGTGAAGAGAGAATCTGGTAGCCAATTTCTGAGAGTTGTAGCCAATGAAGGTTGTGTGGATAGAATGGCTTGGTATATAATAAGTAGAAAAAATTAATAATGGTGCTTTGTGCCAGTCATTTTACAAAGAGTTGTTGCAAATTTCCACCCTCTCCTAAATTTTGAGTTAAAGATCGTATTTCATAGCTTGTAAGAACAGCGTGAGACTCAGTGACAATCAGACGTTCAGTCGAGCAGTTTAAAATATTAATCAAGACGAATTATGAAATGTTTATTATCTGTCGGGAAATTATTGTAAAAAGTCTGAGCCATATTAGATGCTTCAGAAAATACCAAAGTATTTCAACAGCATATTGGAGAAGAAAAGCCACGCCTTCATTTGCCTACGTGAGAAATGTACAGCAAGCAATGTGATAATTCGGGTTTAATAGCCAAAACGCGAATCTCCATCTCACTTTCGTGAAAGGGTATCCTCCTCTTATATGACCTTTAGAAGCATAAAATAATTAAAATAAGTTTAATTAATACGAGTAGTGCCTGCACAATGACGCTATTTAAAAATATTTTTACAACGAGAAATTCAAAAAATAGAGAGAGAAGTAATTATAAGAATATAAACTTTTGCTAAATACGAAGCCATATTAATTAGTTGTTACTTTTGGCTGGCAAAATTTATTTTCCGCGGGAGAAAAGTACACTCGCACATACACAGATGGCCCAAAAATAAGGCGTTTCAGTCAGTAGTATGGCAATTAGTTTTGCCCATAAATAACTATTGGCTTCAGTATCAAAGAATTTTGATAATTGCCACCCGCCTCAATTAAATTACATTATATATTTAAAAGTGAAAGAACACTTTAATAATTGTGTAATATTACCTTAATATTATTACAATGTTTTTTATAAATTAGATATAAGACGTTGGAAATATGCTACTAACCTATCTAAATTTTGTAAGAACCAGAAGCGGAAACGTTTAAAGCTGTTAGGCGAAAAATCGTGGATTAGAAAAGAGCGAGACTGATTGTAATGAGACGTCCAATACCTGGCTCTGTTAACGTATAGCCGATGATTTATCAAACAGGAATTAAGCCATTTTCACACAATCTCAAACGGGCGTGACACAATTCGCGTAGTAAGAGACGCAGACTGAAGAGTGATTGATATATAACTTTGAACAGTAATAATCCTCAGGTTTCTGTCGAAATAACCAGTCATGTGGGAATCCAAAAATAAGATTTCAGTGCGTTACGGTCTAAATATAAGTATAGTATATATGATATATATAGTAATAATGTAATGTCACGATATATATAAATGATATTATAGATAATATATATAGTATATAGTATAGATATTATATAGATATATATATAAATATATATATAATTATATATATTATTAGATATGAGTGTGAAATATATAATATATATATGGAGGGGGGTAGGGGGAGTATCCGTAGGGGGTATATATATATATATATATATAGATATTAATAGATGATATATATAGTATATAATAAATATATATATTATAATAACATACTAGGGATAGAATAATATATATATATTATAGTATATGAAGTATATATTTATACAGATATATATAGTATTTAATATTATAATATATATAGGGAGTTATATATAATAGTATATAGAGTACTGAGTAGTATATATATGAGTAGAGAAATATATATATATATATATATATATATATATATATAAGTGCAAGAGAAAAGGCTAATCAAGTTCAATAGAATGTAAAAATATAGAATATGAAGAACTAATATTGCATTGATGTTTAAAAAATAAATAATTTGTATCATTTCGGAGATATTTTAATTAGGGAAACTGAATATAATGTTTTAAATTTATTTATAAAAAACAAAGAAATAAATTTACAATAATTGAAAATGGTAGTTAATTAGAGAAGAAAAATTCAAACTGTATTATGAAGAAAATATTAATATTAATATATAATATATATTATAATATATGAATTTAATATATATATATATTAATGATTAATATTATATATTAGCACAAATATATTTGAATATAATATTTTCCTATTTTAAATATTCTTATATATAATAATATTTGCTTTATAATAGTATTTTTAATATATTAATATAATTATAATATATTAATTTATTAATATATATAATATATATTAAATATTAATTATATATATTATAATTAATATATAATATAATTATATCATATACTATATATATATATAGTATTAATATATTATATATATTATTAGTATGCGTCGTCCCCTCCATAAGCTCTTTAGGCCTATTGTGTTCGAGTAGAATAAAGGATTTAGTTTTGTAACGGACCAGTACCCCATATATCGTTATTCACCTTCTAAAACTATTTAATAAATGCCAAGAATAAGCAGGACAAGAAAGCTTATAGTCTTTGACTCAGAAAACGGATAACATATAATTCAACTTATTAGGTAACATTGTTAGCGCTGTATAGTCAAAGACGTATATGATCGACGTCCTGTAACAGGAAACTTAACACAATAAAAAACATACCGCATCGCAGCTGATTTAAACAGTGGAATTTATATACATAGATGAGTGAGAGTCACGAGTTAAATTTTAGTGAAAAGTCCTTCCAAATCTTTTTAGCCTTATTAATGTTAGGCCAACACTGACACATCCACTAAATCCATGTGCCAAGACTTAACTTAGCCAGTCATCACGAGTACACCATAAAAATTATCTGGAATTGTTCGCCAGCGGTCAAAGATTGAAGATAATCTGTAAATAAATCAAAAGATAGCTGAGAACTTACTTTTGTTCTTTGTGACGACTAGTTTCTTGACTCGGGTTTAATTGGGGAGTGTTTTAAGTTATTTTAAAAAAATTAGTCATTAAAGATAAAGAAACCAGGGACTCATATCTCCCGGGCTGATTAAAGGGTTGCTTCTCCGCGGACCGGCCAGCGTACTTGGAGACCGCTGTCCCTATAATTCTCTAAGCTAATTAAAAAAAAAATCATGCCTTGAATGTTCCTCCTAATAATTGTCATCACTGCCCAGGGATGATTTCGAAACTGCAATATATTCGTTAGTCAACGTACATGCGGTACCTTCTCCTCAGGGACAGGTTCATTATTGGACTACCTTGAGAGAAGTACGTAATCAATATAGTGTTTAAAGTGTACAGTGATTAGAATTTCCAAGAACAACCGCAAACTTTATAAGCTGCAATGACCAATCTGCAAAAATAATTGATAACGTATCGTGTGGTATTCTAGAGTAGTGAAAAAGTAGTAACTGGTGATATACATCTTATAACTGGAACTCCTCTACAGGCCGCTCCTTTTTGCGTATTTGGGTTGTCGCCGGGGTTTCCCTCCACCCCCTCTCCTACGGCCGCTGGCGTATGGAAAAACATCCGCCCCTATGTTTCCCGGTGGCATCGCTAAGGTACACGGGGCGTCGAGTGGAAGATAGAGGTCAGGGGCCGTAGGTAGGTGGATAGCTAGCCCCAACCTTATAGCCTCTTGACCGGTTATGTCAAATTAAATATTTCATAATAATATTGATAATACCCTACATTTATTATATATGCTAATAATATTTATAAGTCTAATAAATCAATATTTTAGTTATCCCTCCACCTCCTCATATATAATATAATACTAACATAATGCCAACTAGGTGATAGTGGAGAATAATATCTTATATGATTCCTCACTATATTGTATTTATATATATAATTAATAATATGAATTATTAATATTATCTTTATATACATTTATTTCAACGATATTTTGTTGCTACTTACATAGATTAACTAGATAATAAATGAGATTTATTTATTATGTTAATTTTTTTTTAACCTGTATGAATAATTAAAAAACATAAATTTATTAGCAAAAAAAATTAATTACTTATTCATTATATACCTTATTTACATATGGTATTTAAATTCACCATAACAGTGTTACAGAATACCCCTATGATTATATCTAAGATATACTCACATAACTATCGTTACAAATTTATATATGATAATAATACTACATACATATATCATACTAGATAGTGATATATTAATAATTGATAACATTAGCTTTTTTAGATGAGGAATTGACAGATATTTTTTTTTGATAGAATTTAATTATCAATATCATACACGCTAAATAATAATAATATGTTTATATTTTAATTTAATTTTAATTATATTATAATTTAATATCAAAATTAAATTATATTTAATATACAGGTATAATGCATTTTACAACCGGCATCATTATATTAAGGGGGACATTATATATGTAACAAAATAATTTGCATGCGGTAATGCATTATCCCTGTGCAGGCTACGTACTCTCACAAAGTGAAGTTCCATTCCGTTGTTAAAAATTACCCTGTTGTGACCCCTGAACCAAGTCGGGAGGAAGGGGAAATCTCCGTGAGATTCATGCAAGCGTTCACACCATAATAGTTACAATGGCCTGGTTTTCGCCGTGAGTAAGGTAGGTAACCTTATTGCGAGGAAAGGGCGGTTCTCCGTTTAGCTCATCTTGTCATGGTTAACACTTTTGGTTTTTACGCATCTCTAAGTGTACGGTTCAAACCTACTAGGACATTATATATAGTATATGATAAATATTTGATATTTATATTATATAAAAATTAATAACTATATTATATATATATATATATATATATATATATATATATAATTTTTAATCTTTGAGTTCATTACAGGACCACAGCCCACAGGGAAGAGGCCACACTGGGTTGATTAATAAATCAACTTCCAGGTAGATCCTTTTCAAAACATGTAGGTTTTTGTCCACAGAAAGAAAAAAAAAGATGGCTACGTTGTGTCTAAGCCAAAAGATAAAATAAAAAGCTAAATAAAAAGATGTACTTACATTATAAATAGTCCTAATATTACATAACAAAATTAAATGCTGTGAAGAATATTCAGTTCTGGGAGATAAGAGAAAATAGTTACTATTAAAGTAGAAGATTCAGGCAAGATATGAGATTAAATAAATAAGGAAGGTGTTAAATAGACGAACAACAATAATAAAAAAGATAAAAAGAAAATAAAGACGGGGTGAACGTGGGGCGGGGTCCAGTTGGAGGACCAATCAGGGGGATGGGGAACATAGGGTGGGGGGGGTGAACAAGTTGTTTCTGGGGTATGGCCATGGCAAAAATTTGCAGATGGGAGGAGGAATCCCATGACATGTAGTGTCTGTGAGTGATGTTGGTGTGGCCAATACGGAGAGTGCAAACTATCACCTCGTGGAAGCGCTTTTCGTCTGTGAGTGAGAGAAGAGCCACTCTAAAAATATTCGGCTTTACATATCTAAGTTTCGCCCCTGGCTGATCACTCGCCCAGTATTCCTGTCAGTAATTCCGGAAGCCTTGTCGGAGATGAGGATAATCAGTTGTGTGAGGGAACCTTAGTCAGTGAATTCCGGGTAGGTTCTAGAACAACCGGAAAGATAGGTGGGACCATTCATGGCCTCTCTGTCCTCGATTTCATGCCAGTTTACCCCTACTCTGATAGGAATCTAATCATAGTGTTAATTGTTCTTGCGAAGAGTCGGGAACCAGTCCGGAAGAAATTGTTTTTGCACACGGTATAGCCCTATGTGCTTTATATAGAAATTAGGGTGCTTTAAGCAGTTGGAGGGGACCGGGTTATGCGAATCTGAAATAGTAAGACATAAGAAATGGTTTTTGGTAAAGGAATGAAATTCTCGAGAAAGGGCAAACGTTATAGCCTTTAAATCTTGGGCTGTGATCAGATAGGTTAAAATATCGATATGAAGGCGGGCACATATATCAAAAAGGACGCGGGAGGGCCGGTATATTAAGTATGAGGAATAAGGATTGACAGTCTAAGGCATATGGATAATCATAGACAGACGCATCCTCACTAACATGTCCTCACCTGTATTTGAAAGCTAGCTCAAGGAAAATAAATCACATGATAATATAAAATACTACCGTTGAAATCATGCGTAAAGGTAGACATAGTTATAATGATGCCTCTTTAACTAAAACTAAGGAGTATACTGAGGTGGCTAGTATTTGGACTGAAGCAGAGGTTCTAATTGAGACCATTCATGATGTGGTATAACATGATAAATGATGACCTAAAGAAATGTGGTAGTAGTTATTCCCTTAATCATTAAAGATAGGAAGAGTGAAGTGAATATATAGTAGTCTATGCCAAGAGTTAGACGAATACAATATCTCCGAAAGGTGACATATACTTATATAATATAGTTTTCAATATATGTAACTCTAAATAAAATAACTATAATAATGCAATATATATATATATACGTATATATATATAATATATATATATATATATATATATATGAGTACTAACTGAATAAATAAAAATATTAAAATATAATATTTATTAAATCATGAGGATATAAAGCAATCTGATTGAGATTAGAGAAATACCTACTACGCTGAAAAATTAAAAGTAAATAAAATTTAATATAAAAAAATAATACCCCTTTTTAAAAAGAAAATTGTTAAAATATAATAATTGATTTTGTAGAAAAATAAGATATATATTATATATTTGATATATATAATAATATTTACTAATAAATTATTATGCTAGGTATATATCTATTATATATATAATCATCGCCATGAATAGTATATAATTTAGCACCTAGGAAATGATATATTATTTATAGTATACCATATAATGGAATTATTTTTTTTTTATATATATTTGATCCATCTATATACAGGCAAGTGATAGAAGAATTACCCTCCGAGGTCCCTGATGCCTATGATGCAAGAACCTCTGACCATCCGTACGGGCTGAGTGTTGTATAGTATACTATGTCAATACTTTGATGACTATGGATACTGTCTCATGTGAAGGACCTCTTCGTGCGGGTATAATAATAGTATCCAGACTCCAAAAAGTAGAAATATGCGCTTATCTAAAAAAAGTAAAGAGGTGAAAGTGTATGCATTGTGTGAGTGTTGAGGAAGGACTCATTCTATTGTAATGCTTGTTTACTTTATCTAACCTAACCTAATATAAGTACTAACCTAAATATAACCCCTATACCCATGAACCGTGAGCCTATAACCTAGAGGACGCGCACGGGGGAGGACTTCGTGCCCAACCCCTGTATAAATTTTAACGCCTCATAGTCTGAGCTAGTAAGCTCATCTAGGTCAAGCCGATCGGTCGTGATAGCTAACAGCCAACGCGTAGAAAGGGGTAAAGGCCTAAAAAAGGGTATAATGATGCCATGAGTTTCTCACAAAGATAGCCCATTATGCGGAAAATTATTTATTAAAATAGATAATATATTTGGTTCTCACAAAAAACGACGCGGCGATAAAATTTTAATTACTATAGAATAAAGCTCAGGAATGTTATAATATTGACGAGTCTATAATAGGTGGACATATGTACTTTTATCTTTCTCCATCTAGATTAATAAGTTAATTACTCATATTTACCTCTTAAGTGCGAGCAGTAAAGGCTGTCTTTTTCAGTTAAAAGAAGTGAACAGCCTAGATTACGTGTGTTAAAAAATCTGTGTAATGTTAAAAAATCTTTAAAAAAAAAAAAAATCCTTTTTTAACAGTAATGGTTGATTAATAAATGTTAAAAATAGTAACTGTTGTCTCCCAATAATCGTAGAAGACCTGGACATAGAGAGATAGCCTGATACGGCCCTACTGTGATGGAATTAAGGTATTTTACATAACAATGAGAATTTAAAGAGACAGGACAAAAGTATATTATGTGCCAAAAGAAATAAATCATAAGAGGAATAGTGGCTCAATCATAATGTAAATAAGCAAGTGATTAAGAGGTAAAATATTTTTTAGTTCTTTCGGGATTAGAAAGCATTAATTAAGCGACTGCTCCGAGTGACTACGGACTACTTTCTCGTAGCAATGAAACATTACAAGAAATGTGTATTTATTTCTAACCTTTTCTCTGTTGTGGACTCCACTGATAATAAGCTTGAACCCACGTAGTAACTAGTATACGTTACATAGTTTTTATAAGGCATTTCTCATTACAATTAAGATTATTTAACATTTATGTAGAGATAAATATATTTTCCTTTGTTGACCCTTCAAAGCTTCTGTAGGTTCCGGGCTTGGCTTAACTCGGTTATCCCCCCGGGTTGGGAAATACGTTGGCTAGATAAAAGGAGATTGAGAATTGCGCCGTGAAATTAACAACTTTTAAATATTGGCACGTAAACTTTAGACAATGTTGTTTACATTAGTCAATTCATTTATAGAAAATCATAGTAATTATTAATATGATCAAAACAGTGAGTACCTCATTGTGAAAATTATCTCTAATAACGATGTGCCAAATACCTATTCATTAACAAAGAATTTGTTAATCATTATCTTACTCTGATTGTAATAAAAAAAAAATTTAATGATGTCCTTTTCTTTTTTTTTTTTTTTTTTTTTTTTTATTATGAAATTACGTAAATAATCCACTTTCAAAAATTAAATCTCTTTTTAAAATATTAATATATTTGATATTATTTGATAATTTCTTAAGTGAATTTTTCAATCTTTAAGTCGTTTAAGAAACTTCTGACATTATTATTAATTTAATTTTAAATTAAATCATAAAATTAGTAAAGCTCTTCCTAGAAAATAGTATATATAGTTATAGTAAAATAACCACTCTATTAATATATATAGAGGCTCCAATATATATATTAATATATTAATTAATATATATATTAATATTAGGTATATATTATTATATATTTTATAATATATATATACTATATAATATATTTATTAAATTTATATATATTAAGTAATATATTAATATATATTAATATATATAATATTAATATATTATATATTATATATATATAGGCTACTATACTGATATTTATATATATAATTATAAGTAATATATATATAATTATATATATATATAATATATATATAATAATTATATTATATATATATATATATAAAATATTATATATTATATGTTATAATATATAATATAATATATAATATATAATATAATTATAATATATTAATTATATATTAATTATAATTTATTTATAATATATTAATTATAAATTCTATAAGTATCTACACGAAAAGTATATATATATATATATTTATTAATAATAATATATCTTAATATATACTGTAACTGATATATATACATATATAATATTTATATATATATAATATATATATATAATATATATTAATATAATATATATATATATATATAATTTATTATTATTATATATAAAATTTAAAATTATATATATAATAAAATATAATTAATATAAATTATAATTGTATAATCTATGATTATTGTTAAGATAAAATTAAAAATTATATAATAATTAATATTATATTATAATTAATTATATATAAATTTTATTATTAATTTAATTAATTAATAATAATTAATAATATTAATATTATATTATAGATGTATTGATATATATAAATAATTTAACATATAGACTTTGAAAATATTCAATTCTAATTTTACTTATAATCATAATTAAGATTATACATACTATAATACTATATAACCTTAACATATCACTACACACCCTGTTAAGGGAAAGTCGAGACCCCTAAATTTGTAATACACTTATTTCATATGAGCGTATAGTATTTGTATTATGAGCGGCAAAGAGATTACTAATTTCACTTCGTGCGAAATTAAGCTTCAATTTGTAGTCACCACTAAATATCATGAGAGTGCGGAACACGAGCAGAAAGGCCAAACGTGTAACATACAAATACGGTACAGGACAAGCATTAAGTGGACTGTAGTCTTTACGTAGTCAGGTTAGCCCTGTAACTTTGTAGCTTTCTATGGCTTAAGTTTCTGGTTTATAATATCTTGTTTATTCTATATTTGTTTCTTATTACCTTTTCAATTCTTAATGTATTCTTCTTCTATGCTATTAGCTGTCTTCTTCTTCTGTCTTCCAGCCTTCTTTCTTGCTTCTTCTTCTTATCTTCTTATCTTCATCTTCATCTTCACTCCATCTCTTCTTTCATTTACATTTTTCTTCTTGCCATTCTTCTTCTGATCCTCATATTGACAAGTAAAAATCAAAACGGCATTCTATAGAACGTATACCTATATATATGATAGCAATATCATAAAAACTAAAACTGTGGAAGTCAACCACAAATTTAATAATTTGCTCAAGCAAAAAAAATTAATGTGAATAAGGTGATGTATTAAGTCTTCTCTCTCTTACTTCGTTTCTACCATTAACACTAGACCATTCATATCTCATACTCTCTCTCTCTTCTACTCTCTCATATCTCTCTCGTTCTCGAGTCGTAACTCTCATTCATTCTATTTCTCTCTCTGAACTCTCTACTCTTCTCTCTACTCTCTCTTCTCTCTCTCTCTATCAATCTCTACTCTCCCTAAAACCCTCTATTAACTTTCCGAAAATTATAGAAAATTAATATAAAACAGATTATCCTTGGACGAACATATTGATGTTTTCCTTCCTTGGATAAGTTAACTCCTTAACTTTCTTTTAGTGCAAAATTAATTATGTTTCCATTTAGTTTGTTTTTTTTAGGTAAGAATTAAAAATTTTTACATTGTTTATTAACTTATTATTTTTATTATTATGAGTATGGGATTTAATTATTATAATTAATAATATTATTAATTATATAAATTTATTAATATTATAATGAATATTTAGTTTAATATATTAAATTATTTATTATTATATCACCAATTATTTACATAGAGTACTTAATTGAACAATATTATATCATTTTTTAGTCTATATTTCCAATATAATGCATAGTATTATTATATATTCAATTACATATTTATTAATTGATATTTTAATAAATTATTGGATGTTAATATATTATTATATTAATTCATATTATCTACTCTATGATCACTATACTACTTTGAGAAATTAACTAGTCGGGAATGTGATCCGCTCAGGTTAATTAACATTCAGACAGTTTGAGTACGGCACGTGGAGCCTTTATATCGACCCTATCCTCATATGACGTCAATCTGGCGTTGTATAATCGTAATTCCTTCGATAGAATAACTGATGTGCTTTAGCTACTAGACTAATGAGGCTCTCTTTACGTCTATTCATAGCTTACATCTCGATATGGGCTTGGGACCCATTCACTAATTGATTACCCGATAATAACCTACAAAGCTGCTAAAATCTCTCTTAGACTTCGTCTCCCATATGATATCATTCATATAAGCATAGATGTCAAGCAATACCATCTCACACATTCCAATATATTTATTTAGAATGACATACTTTGATATGCCTTCAAAGCTTGT
>JABUQX010122250.1:17500-23950 GCA_015478945.1 Trachelipus rathkii | reverse complement strand
TATTCGATCCGAATTCAAGAGGTCGACGAGAACTTCAAGATAGTAGATTGAGTCAGAAAATTTTGAGCTGACAAAGTTAATGATTGTGACTCTGTGAGTGACTTCATCGCTTAGTACAAGTTCACTCACTTGCGACTTCCACATCACAAAAATGCAATTGCAAACTTCAAGTTTTTAACCTGACTATGTTTCAATTTGGATTAATTATATTCTAATAAATCTTCAACCATTTATATTAAGATCTGAAGAAATAAAAAAACTCCAAGGCACGAAGATAAATTTCTCTCATTGACCAATTATTCTATACAGCTGTTTATATTAATTCCTATCTACAGGTTAAGCTTAACTGAAGATCAACAAACAAAAAGCTAATCTTGCACTTGCAACGTGACCATTGTATTAAAAGTTGCAAGAGTTCCAAGAAGAAAAGAATAACATCTGAACATATTGAAGTGATTGTAAACTACAAAACTATCCCCATTACTACCTTCTCAAGTCATTTTCAGAAAGCTCAGAAAGATCAGTATGAAAAGCTTCTAGATATGAAGAGTTTAGTCGAAAGCTTCGACTGGTTCAGAAAAAAGGTCAAGGTTCTTTTCCTCATCCTTGTACACAATATTCCCTAACTTTAAATAAAATTCCCTGCTGCACTTGAAGAAGTTGAAAAATTGATATAACTTAGAAGCAAAGCTTAAATTAGAAGAGGCCATCGATAAAGGTATCCAGGACATTGTTTCAAAGAAGTTGCAAATTGCTGTGGCTACTGATCTACAATCCAAAGAAGCTAGCTTGAATCGCTTTACTGCTCTTAAGCATTATAAATTCAGCCTAAGAGGAAAAATGGAGAACCTGGCAGATGCTTTATTTTTAAAAACTAATTCATTCATTGAGTAGATGACACTAGATAGCAAGTTCATGTAGCAGTTTAATATATAAATATATATATATATATAATATATAAATATATATATATATATATATATATATTGATATATATAATATATAATATATAAATATATACGATATATATAATATATATATATATATATTATATATATATATATATATATATATATATATATATATTATAATATATAACGCGCCCCTCGCACGGAGCTCTAATTATGAATTTCTGGCCGAAAGAAAAATATTAATACTTCACATCCTCCATACACCCAATATAGCTCCGTGCAAATTTCTACCTCTTCCCTAAATTGAAAATGAAGTTGAAAGGGTCATCATTTTGGGACGATGGAAAACATAGAAAATACTGTAACACGTGAACTAAACACACTTCTAGAAAATGACTTCCGGTACTTCTATGAACAATAGAATAAACATTGGAACCGCTGTGTAACCTCGCAAGGGTCATACTTTACTTTGAAGGAGATAACTTGCAATTTCATTGTAAGCCCAAACATTATTAAATTGCGACATAGTTACACTTACTTTTGGGACATAAATTATATATATATAATATATATTATATATATATATAATATAATATATATATATATATATATATATATATATATAATATATATATATATAATGATATATATATATATATAGATATATATATATTATATATATATATAAATATATAATATATATAATATATAATATATATAATAATTATATATATATAATATATATATATAAAGAATAAATTATATTATAATATTATATATATATATATATATATATATTATATATATATATATTCAGTGCGTACCTGGAAGAAACACTTGGGTAGCAGAGTTATATATATATATATATATATATATATATATATAATAATATATATAATTAGATATATATATATATATATATATATAATAATATATATAATATATTAATATATATAATATATAGCTAACGAAAAACATCGAAAACAATTTTAATAATTATAATACGTACCCATTTATTTGTATGAAAAGCTTGTTTTACATTATATTTACCAAAACTTAATTTTAAATCACATACCAATTGGAGTAATTTCTTAGGCCTATTATTTTTTTAAAGCCACTTTAATAGATAAGTTTTTAAATCGTTTTTTCTTTAATATAAAACTACACTTACTCCATTATGCATTATTTCAATTATTTTATTATATAATGCTTAAATACCACTTAAATAAAGTATATAAAATTAATATTCAATATCAGACACATTCGACCCATCCGATACAAAAATTTCAAAAACCAAAACTGCCACAAGCCACCAAATTTCGTACATATTTACGGGAAGAGAACGAAAGTTTTCTATAATTTTGGATTATAGGTAGGACAGACTAGCCCTCTCCATTATAAGTTGATGTAAAAAATGACGTTATTCGTCCGCCCGGTGAAAAGAATTTTACTTCTAAGATCAGAGTAGGAGCGAGAATTTCTAAATGATTTCAATTATTATTATAGCTATTATTATTGTGGTTGTTTTTCTTTTAATTTATGATGCAAAATAGCTTCTTTTTTTAACTTTTATATAAAGTTTTAATAATTTAGTATACTTTTACAATTTAATTTCAATTTTTTAAACTATTAAAATATTGGGTAGAGCTACCTACCGACCCTACCCGTTATACTCCCTATTATAATATATATATATAATAATATATAATATATATATATATATATATAATTATATATATATAGAATAAATATTATATATAGATTATATTATTATAATATATATATATATTAAGTTATTTGATATAATATATATAAAAATTTAGATCAAGGGGCTTAAATGTAAGTTTTCTATAAGTTTGCAGATGATACCCCAAAATGGCTACCTTATTAAAGAATAAAGATGGATATATAAAATTCAAAAAGATGATCTTGATAGAACTTTTAGTCGACAGATAAGTGCAAATAAATTTAATTAATAGTAAAAAGTGCAAGTTCTTCATTTAGGTAACTTCAAATAAAGAATATTTATCTAGACATGAATGGATTGGGGCTTGAGTCTGTGACCAAAAAAAAAGAATTGAGATGTGAGTAAAAGCAGCAATCTGAAACTAACTATCAGTGTTTGGAGAGCAAGGAATAAAGTTAATAAGATGTAGTATAATAAATCGCAATATGGTTTTACAAAAACTAACAAAGTTATAAGTAGCTGAATAATAGCTATTTTAGGTCAATATTAGAGTTATTGCGCACAGGTTTGGGGGCCCTTATTTAAGAAAAGACCTAGGTGATGCTGAAGAGAGTGTAAAAGTAGTGCAACAAGGAGATTCTGGTGCTATTGAGGGTAAGAGCAGTATAGGGAGAGGGTGAAGTAAGGTTAGAATAGTTTTCTTATAGAAAGCGATTTATCATTTCGTTGTATTTTGTAGCTAATGACCCATCTATGTATATTCAAGTTGAAGCCATTCGAAGAAAATCTAAAAGTTGAAAGAATAATGTCAAAACAAAGATTTGAAAAATGAAAATTCTTAAAGAATGACTACAGACAGAAAAACATTTAAAAGGACGTTTTAGGTCAGAAAAGCTAGAGTTGCTTTTTATCCAATTCAAAATGGTTGAAAATTAAGAATATTATGTCAACTTTTAGGGTGGTGAAAATTGGGCTCAGCCCGAGCAAAATATTTGACCCTGCCCTTTATTGAAAGTATAATATATATAATATATATATATAATATATATATATATATATATATAATAATATAATATAATATATATTATATAGATATATATATATATAATTATATATATATATATCAATATTTATATATATATATATATATATATATAGATATATATAATATATATTATATATAATATATATATATATAATATAATATATATATATATATATATATATATAAATATATATATATATATTATATATATAGTATTTATATATATATTATATAAAAGGAAAAATTTCTCCTACGCAATATATATATATAATTATATATAGATATATAATATTATATATATAATAATATATATATATATATATATATATATATATATATATATATATAATATATATATATATATTATATAATATATAGAGATATATATAGTATATATATATATATATATATATATATATATATATATATATATATATATATATATATATATATATATATATATATATATATATATATATATATTATTTTTTTTTTTCCATTCTCTAACTCTCACCACATCTCTCCCCACTACTGGGGTAAGTGCGTAGCATCAACTGGAACAGAAAGCAGTAGAATAATATGACGAAAGTCGAAAAGAAAGCTCAGCCTTACCGCCCCCTTTATACCTTTTAGTGAGAACTCGTCGCAGTAAGGAAATCCACCCTAGAGCTTCACGGACGGACCCTCACTATGGCATCTCGCCAATGTAGGGTTTAGCCCTTAACCCAGGTGGCCACAACCATACCCTTTCACAAAACACCGCCATTCACTCCTATTATGCACCTTTCTTCTCGCACTCTGCTAAACTCAGATTTCTCTCCTTTCAGGAATCCCTTTTGCCTAACTCGAATCCACTTTCCTCGGTCTCCCCCCTGCCGGTCGATTCCAGCATACTAACACTATACATCCGCTTAAACCAAACCAAATATCATCCTCCTTTTCACCATGGCCAAACCATTCAACGTATTCATTGATTCCTCATCTACCCCTTTGCTTCCCACACACACTCTCTAATACGTTCTTTCCTTCATTTTATCAATTCTTCTCACACCTAACAGCCCCTAAGATTTAATCCATCTTGAACACATTGTGTTTTTAGATCTATACCCTTATTCCAGACCATACGTCTCACTACTATACATTAACACAGATAACAACAAACCCTCATATATATATATATATATATATCATATATATTATATATAATATATTATATATATACTATATATATATATATATATATAGATATATATATTATAGAGATATATATATAATATATATTATATATTATATATATTTAATATATATATATAATATATATATATTATATATATATAATATAATTTTCCAGAGGTGAAGTCGGAGTACTAGTCGGAGCGAGTCGTAATTTGAAAAAGCGGGATCGAGTCGGAGTCGGAGTCGGTAATTTTTCAAAAGTTGAGCGGAGTTCGGAGTCGGAGTTCGGTAATTTCAAGAGGTCGAGATCGGGTCGGAGGTCGGAGTCGGTACAATTTTTGAACCGACTCCACAACCCCTGGTTTTAGGTTTCATCTACTTCAGGTTATGAAAAGATTTGTAAAGTATACATAGATTTTTTCTCTGTGTATACCTAAACAAAACATATCATAAATCTAACTAGAGGGCCTGAGAATGATACACTAACATGATGATCAAAAATGAAAAGTATGGCAGTTTTAATAACTTTGAAGAGGCTTGTATTTTTTTCCCTAATAAGACTGTCAACATTTGGTTTTTTTATGATTCATTATTATTGTTTAAATAATTCCTATGATTTTTTATGGAGAATTACGTACCAGCCCTTCTTCCATACTACATACCAAAATAAATAATGATTGAATAAAAATGAACAAATGTGGGCGTCTCTTTGGCAAAAAAAAAAATTATAGCCACTCAAAGTTAAAAGTCCTATAGAATTAAAAAAAAAAAAAAAAAAAATGGATATAGGCTACTTTAAAAAAAAAAAAAACGAAGTAAAAAAAATAATGGTTTTAAAATAAGAAAAAAAATTTAGCACAGCCTTCTTCAAAGTTAAAAATTCTCCCATATAGGCTTTCTTATTAAAAAAATTAGTGGGCCTCATGCTCTTTTTAGGGCCATCCTAGTTCAGGTTATGATAAGATTTGTTAAGTATACATAGTTTTCTCGGATACTAACAAAACATATCATAACCTGAACTTAATTAATCAGATTATTGATAATCGGAAAAAACTTGATTATCGAAAATTAATGCTTTAGATATATCAATTATCTTTTCTTACTATCTCTATACTTTTAATGTTTAATAACAAATTAATTCCTCCAATTTTTAATATTTAGAGACCAGGGGACTTAGAAAATTAAGGCCTCTCATCTTGATGTAAGAAAACATTCATTTAGTAATAGTGTCTGGTAATTGTGGTTCCCTGGACAATCTGAATCATATAAATACTGTAATAAAAGTATAAACATTTAATTTATCAAAATGGTATTAAAAAATTTAAGGAAAGTTGTTACAGTATATAATTGTTTACAGAAAGGGTCTCTAAACAGATTTTTATAAAAATTACAGCATATGCTCTAAAAAAAATAGTGATGAAGAATAAAAAAAATCATTGATATGTCTCATTAGGAAAAAAGTTAGAGCCTCTAAAAGTTTGGAATAGTCTCATTTATCCTCAAACAGGGCTGTATTTTGTTTTATCGCACTTTACGATTTTGGTGAATTTAAAAAGCGTGAGGCAAGGCAAAACTATAACTCATATGTTAAGAACCATAGCATAAAAAGCGAACTAGTAAAGAAATTATAA